>VZRU01001933.1:299573-376053 GCA_013398155.1 Pedionomus torquatus
TGCCCAGGGAGGCTGTGGATGCCCCATCCCTGGAAGTATTTAAGGCCAGGCTTGATAGGGCTTTGAGTAACCTGGTCTTGTGGGAGGTGTCCCTGCCCATGGCAGGGGGGTTGGAACTCGATCTTTAAGGTCCTTTCCAACTCTAACAATTCTATGATTCTATGATTCGAAAAAACCAGCCTTTCGTACGCTCAGGAAAAAACCAGCCTTTCGTACGCTCAGGAAAAAACCAGCCTTTCGTACGCTCAGGAAAAAACCAGCCTTTCGTACGCTCAGGAAAAAACCAGCCTTTCGTATGCTCAGGAAAAAACAGCACGCAATGAATTTTTCTCTAAATTCTTATTTAGTCTGTTAGGCTTAGGGGAGTATTCTGTTGATTCAGAACGATGTATGTATGTATGTATTCATGGCCATTGTTCCCTTGCTTCAAAAAATGTAACTGGTTCAAGAGAGACATGAAGCCAAGCCCATGAAAGCATATTTATTACAATTTATCATATATTACTTGGATGCCTTCTGGCCAGCATTTTATCTAGCTCATTATATCCATTGATTCTTTCCACTCAGCAGCAGTTAAGGGTCTGTTTGCACTCATGGGCAACAAACAGTTTTCCAATAAAGTATTATGTTCTAAAGAACATGGAGAAAAAAAAAAATCCCCATCAGGAACATAGCATGAAGACCTCAGTTACCCAGAAAACTGATCTGAGGATGTATACTGTAAGAAATTAAGACATCATTGATATCAAGTGGTTTATTAACCAAAAGTATCTCTTTATTACATACCTTAATTGGAGAAATGTGGAAATGCTCAAAGAAGCTGAGTGTTGATAGGTCTGTTAAGGAAGCCTCCATTAGCTCCGTGTTAAGTGCATCCACATCTTGCTGAATTAATTTAGTCTGGATGTGTTAAAAAAAACAAGATAAATAGAACAGAAGTTTCTCATCAGCATATATGTAATAATTAAAAATATTACATATAAATACATGTAAAAAGTATATATACATATATAAACATATACAGCAAAAAAACCTCCATACACAAACAGCAAAAAACCTCCAAAAACATAGCCAATTGTAATAGGCCAGTTAACTAGCTACTTAAATAACAAACTCCTCCAAAACTGGAAGCAGACTATTTGTGTATACCAGAATATAACTGTGCTAAGAAATTTCTTTCATCCAGAGAAAAACAAAGAACCCCAAGCAAAACACAACAATTTCTGTGTGACTTCTCTATTTTATGCCATATCACTTGATATTCCTCAATCACTTAAGGTATCACTTCCAAGTTATTTTAGAAATAATAGTATCTTAGCATGTCCCCTTATTCACTGTTGTCAAATGCAATATACACTCAAACTGAAATATGCAGAAAATCACAACACTGTTACCACAAAGGTCTTTTTCAGGCAAAAATCACGTTTTCTCATAGTTACCCTTTGTCTTTCAGCTTCTGGGTCTGTTGATGGAGTAAAAAGTTCAATAAGTGCTCCTAAAAATCCCTGATCAGTTTTCAGTGCCATCTCCTGGATTAGAACCATGAAGTATCTGAAATGGGAAAATCAAACAGTAAATATCTGTAGAAGTTCAACTTAAATATCATATGCTTACCCTACGTAATTAAAGTTTTGTTATGCATTGTTGCATATTAAGATTTACAAGCTACAGTATTGTCCTGGTTTTCTGGGAGGGACAGGGTTAATTCTCCCCTGGCTCTAGCAGGGCCCAGGTATCCCACCCCACTGAGCCATGCCCAGGGGTCGCTGGGAGCTGCCGGGAAGGGGAGGGGTTATCGGAAGTGCGGGGGCTGCGGTGGGACGGGCCGCGGTCGGTATCGTACAGGCGTTTGTATCCGTCTGCATCCGTGTTACTGTTACTGTTTTTCCCTGTTCTACTCTGTTTTGCTGTTAAACAGTTCTTGTCCCAACCCACGAGTGCTGCCTTTTTCTTCCAATCGCTCTAGCGCCGCCACAAGGCGTTAGCCAGCCGGGCTGCCACGTGGTTCTTTGTTGCCGCCTGAGGCTAAACCACGACAAGTATCAACTGTCTATTTACAGTTAGAAGGGCTTAGCAGCCTCACAAAGCTATACATTAGTGTAAATTATTCGTATCTTAACACTTTCAAGATGTACCTAAAAATAATAACAATCACCAATTATCTCTTATACATTGTGATCTACTTTCACCACGGATAACTTCACCTAAGCAACATATTTCTTCCTCTTACTTAGACTGCCTCTCCAAAGGGCATATTCCTTAATATTTATTTTATTAAAATTCACCACCCTCAAATAATTATATACACATTAATTGGTGTGTATATACTCACAGGAGAAACCAGCGTAATGGTTTTGTCTCACTTTTAGCACAAAAATGTGACAGACATTAACTAAAGAACATACATTTCACAGTACATGAGCTGTCTGTTGTCAGAGCACCAAATAAACCCAGCACCATACAACAGCAAACAGGCTGAAATGCAACTCTGATACTGTAGCAAAAGAGGGAAATGCTTCTGATTACTAAGCAATTTACATAACAGTCCCTTCAAGTAGTCAGCCTGCACTTTCTAAAATTGAGTTTCTTAGAATGATGTTTTTTTCACTAGATATGTTTTAAAAACTCAATCCAAAGATGATCTTTAAAACAAAGTTCACTTCTACAATGTGTTAAATCTTTAAAATTCTATTACAACACACTGTTAAACTCACTTGAATTGCAGAACTTTGCTGTACTCGTTGAATCTAGTGATAATGCTGATGTCAATGAAGGGTTTTGGTTCTAAATAGAAAAAAAAAATCTAAGTATATGTAAAAAAAAAAAATGAATAGCCAAATTACTACTTTCAAGGCTGAACACATTTGCTAAAGGCTTTCTCTTACCTGAATCCAATGCAATTGACTTGGGAGGGGCTACAGGGTGAAACACAACCGGAAACATTGATCCTGGTAACTGATTATCAACCTAAAAAAATATTGCATAATTGCAGAAATATTTTGGTTACGCTATAATCAAAGACCATTTCCATTTTGGCTTGAGAAACTTGTTTATAGATTGTGTTCAAGAAGAACATCATTCTTGTTTTGGGGGAAGAAGAAAAGAAGAAGAGGATTACTCTGATACTATTTTGGAATGTTATCTATTTAGTTATGAGAGGTCAAATGGTTGGGAGTGTTGCACAAGGGTGATGCAGGGTCACACTCACAAACATTCATTTAGAGGATCGTCAGCTGATGGCAAACATTGACTGTAACAGTGAAAACCACATCCAGACAAAAATTGAAGCAATATGGGGACGCTAGAAAGAAAGGAAACTTCCCCATTGGCTGGTCAGGAAAAGCATCAACAGTGTTCTCAGTAACTGTCCTCCCCTGGGAGACTCTGAAGTGCAGCAAGTGGAGATGAAGATGGCAACCATGATGATGATTTCTCACCATTTTCCTCTAGTACTAAAAACTTGTCACTAGGATGTGTTCAACCACTCTATCAGTTAATTCGGCAACACTATTAGTACCAACTGGAATATGCTGATCAGCTGCACGTGTTGCACATTAACTCTGTTAAACTTCCATACCGATGTATTATTGCATACTGGTTTTGAGCATTTATGTCTAGTATCCACTTATCAAACAGGCTTTTTTTTACTAAAGATCTCTAAACCTCTAGATACACTCTCTAGAATAATGTTACATGACTATTACAAACAATAACAAACAAATTTTCAAAGAGGCAGGTTTTCGTTTGTTTTAACATACCAAAACACCTCTCTTTAGAAATGAAGTTTTCATCATAGCACCCTGCTTTACATTAAACACACAATTCTGTGGACTTTTTTCTATACTGCTTGCAAAATCTTGAGCTGGCAGTTCTGTAATACTTTTCCATCAATGGAGCACTCGCAGCACTTGTGTTGCTCTGATGTAGCAAGTAGACCACTATACAGGTTATTTTTCATATAAACAAGTAACAAAATCCTTCGAGTGTCTACTTAGTTTATAGAACATGAAGCAAGACAGTACCTGCAGCCAGTACAACTGAGCACGTAAGCTTCTTTGGTGAGGAGACTGTTTGAATTCAACCTGAATTCCCGACAGGAAGTTGCGTCGAATGTTGCATCTGACTGGGAGACGCATTTCCATTGGAACCTTACTAAAATTCACCTGGAAATACAAGAAAGCAGAGCCAACATGCAGTTTAATTAAAGAAATAACAAACAGTATGTTACCAGTAAACAAATTATCAAATAAAACTTGCATTTTTCCTTATTTCACAATCATGAAACCCACAAGTTTGTATGAAAAGCACATGACTTTGTAACTTCAGTTGCCCTAAGTGGGAACCTCTGTCATCTTAGTAACTATTTCTTCATTAGTTGTATATTACGTTGGCATAATTAAAGCTATTTAGATGTAGCTGATTACTTTCTCAGCTGATACTTTTACCCTGATCTCAAACTAAGTTATGAGAAGTAAAAGGCAAAAGCTCTCCTTTATTCCGAGTCAAATGTTAACAACTTACAGACCCGAGTTTTTGATACTACATACTTTAAATGCACCACCGCATTGTACGACACCAAAATACTCACACAACTGAGGATATATATGTTTTTCAAATGAAGGCATGACATAGAAAAGCAGCTTGATTGTGGTACTATAGAATGTCTGTATTTTACTTTGCCATTTCAACACATTAAATCTATGTATAGAAGACAGGTATGTACAATTACTGTCTGCAAATAACTCAGAAACGTGAATAATTTGAAAAGATACCAAGCAATCTTTTCTACCACACAAAAATAAAATTCTTTGAGATTCTTTCTTCATAATACAAATCTGGAAAAATCTGCAATACAGCCTCAGTATTACCTCAATACACAAATATGTTACTGAATAAAATATAAAACTACTTCTAAAGAAGTTTCCTTTTTTGTTTCCCTTAACACAGCATCTATCCTTACTCAGCAAAGCAGAAGTCTGTTTTAACTGTTGTCTGCATTCTGCAGCCAGTTAAACACTGAAACCTCAAAACATACCTCAGTATTGCTGTCTAGTTTATGCCAACCTGAAGCCTGGAAAGCACTTTTAGAAAGATACTTTTGGTATGCTTGTTCCAACAAGTTTATTTGTTTTTGATTAAATGGTTTCCACTTTTGCCTCGGTTTCAGTTCCCAAACAACACCAGAACTGAAAGAGAAATAACAGAGTTAACAATATAGAAGTACTTAAACCTTTCTTATGCATACAAACCATTAAAAAGATATTTTCTCAAGAAAACAAACAAAAAACCCCCATTCTTCCCTTTTTCCTTTGTTAATAGAAGCTGAGAAATGAGATATTGATATCCTACTTACTAAAACTGCACAAGGGGAATAAAGGTAGAACTTAGTTTTACTTAAAAAGGCTTATACTAATCAACTCAACTGTGGTGCTAAAATTATACTATACTGTCAAATTTTGATTATTCAAAAGGAATATTTAAGGCTCCTGCGGGTAATTACCTAGTAATTCCTATATAAGAGATTTCTTTTTTGTTTTCATTGTTAACAAGAGAAAGCCCAAGACTATGGAGTGATAAGTTTATTTCTTGATCAGGTTGCTCCAGCTCCTCTGCTTGTCGTGCTTTAGAAACTAATGCAACATCATCTGTGAAAAGTAGCACTCGTTGGCGTCCATCCAGGAAAGACACCCAGTGTATCTGAGTATTTGCATTGTAAGGGAATTGGCCACATTCATCCTGTATAGGTGGGAGGAAAAAAAGTATATAAGTTTATTACAGGAGTAAATCCATGATGCTGCCTTACGTTTATAAGCAAGCAAGTTTACTGGCACACATACAAAGTAGAACTCAGTATTTTTCTTGATTGTTCAGTTTACTGCATCATACTGATTTGGAGGCCTCTTGTATAACAACACGGGAAAAAAGTTGAGGGGGGAATTTTAATTATTTTTTATTTGAAAAGTAGGCATCCCAGCAATATTTGTGGGTGAAAAATAATACTGGAAATTATTAGGAAACAAAAGAAATACTTAGAGCTGAACGTGATGGAGGAGACATTACATCACATATGTTTACGAAACAGTAACACAAACATCAAACGATTAAGATCTCCACTCATATCTTTGTTATTCCTTATTTATGAATTGGTGAAGCAAAACTGTGATAGCTAAAAGCCCTTTTCTAAAAAAACCTACAATAATCCATGTCACCCTTAATTATATAAGGGAATCAGTTCCAAACTCAGTATTTTTAAATGGAAAAAAATTGACCCAAGGAAGTGCTTATACAGTAAAACACACTAAATGGTTAGCTGTCAGAGTTCAGCTGTGAGAAATTAAATGCATTCCCATGGTAACCAGGACACAAACTTGCTTTCCTGTCCCTACTGTTCACTACTAATATTTTCTGTTTTCTTATCTTAACTCTCCACCTAACCAACAGAAAACACAAGCTACCTCTGAAGAATTCCAAGTCCAGTAAAAGGTAAAAAAAATCCAGTAAAAAGAGGGCCAGTATTTAGAGACAGACACATAGGACTTCATTTAGCCTACATTCCAGTTAGGTGAGAAAACTTTCTCCATCAGTGCTTGCTTCCCCATTCTTTAACAAAACTCTTGCCCAGTCTTTTCCTAGATTTACCTCTGCTTCTAGTTATAGTTTCCTCCACTCATTTCCCATCTTGATCACTATTATTTTGTGCCCACTTAACACGTTTTCCTATTTTAATATTGCATGAGTTACAAACACAGAAATAGCTCTTTGTGAGCAACTCAGAATTTTCTGCTCCATACAAGCATTCCCCATAGGAAAACAAGATTCACAACAGTCAGGGCTTTTCTCCATCTCCAGGGAAATACTGCAGCCCAACACAGCACTACTAGAAAAATCAGTGAATTATTCATCCTCCGTACTATTTAGATACATCCACAGCTCATGTACTTTATCTGTCTTCCTTATCCAAGAAAACTGTGGAGCACATGCAGGTTGGAGTTTATGTCCAATCTTCAACTTGTATTAATCTAAACATCTAAAATCTTGCTACTTAAGAGGAGGTCAAAAGCCCCTTATGGATGCAAAGTTACTGAAGAAGCTTTCTGCCAGATAATATTAATCCTGTTATAGTCCTAGCTTGGGTTCAACATTCACTTTTCCCCTTCTGAAATTTACCTTAAGTAGGTCAAGTTCACCAAAATTTTGGGAGTAGCCCCAAGTTAATTTTCTTGTTTTAGTTGGATCCGTCCATGCAAACAGGCATACTTGGTTTGGTTTCAACTCCATTTCCTCTTGTAATCCACTGCAGGTTAAAAGATAAGGAGTAAAATGACAGCATTTTCTGGTTAAGACCAGTGATGCAAGCAGCTCACGGTGCTACATACTCTGCCCCTCCAGCCCACTGGGGAGAGGCATGAAGGGCCCAGGCTATACACACCAAACTAATCTGTCTGCAGTTCCACTCTTGGTAAATTAACATCTATACCCCCACTTTAGTCTTCCTACTACAAAGATTGCTTGAAGTAGACAAAATAATTGGAAGAATATGATATGGACAAGGGACTTCTCCTTATTTTTTAAGGTACTATAATGGCAAAAGAAAACTACTTTCTTCACAAAGGATACCCCCTCAGTTAAACAAACAAGTGTGAATTGTGTCTCACATACCTCTGATTGTATCTCAGAGTGTCCCATGGAGTATGGTTAATGATAAGAGCTGGAGCCGCTCCCTCGTGGTAATCCGAGAAGCTTATGACAGTAGAATGCTCAGAAACATTCACATCAACCATTAAGCCCCCATTCTAGTGATGAAGTGAGCCAGAAAGTTAAATATTTGTTCTATGCATTAATTCCAGTTAGCACAGATCAAATTATTTTTAGATCAGTCTTTCATAAGCCTCTTCCAAATGAGAAAAGTAGATGTAGTCTGCATTATCCAGTAATGGTGAACTCAAATTAGTTCCTGGCTTAAGACAGACATCAGTAGCATTCACAAATTGTTTTTTGATTAAATTTAATTGAAAAATTATATTAAAACTTTAAGATTTTTAAGAATTATCTTATTTGACTAAGCTCAATAAAAAGTATAGGCAAGCACCCCCTTCACTTTCTATTACAAATCTTAGTTATATTTAAAACCTGCTATTTCCTGCATACTCCTTAAAAACCTGAAAATCTACTCTAGACATACGTACTAAAGTTTCTAAAGTTATGAGCATAAGAGAAAACTGATCACCAAGCAAAAAAAGTTCTGTTGATTAAACCTCTAAACAAATCATCATTAGTCTTCTAATGGCTTTTAAGGTCCTGCTTTCTTCCAATGAAGACGGAAGATTTTTCTGAGATACATAAAGCACTATTTTTCTAATTTGCTTATACAAATGAAGTACCTCATCTTTTCTCTTTTAGAAAGCATTCTCAGTTTTCTCAAATGCTTGTCTAGCAAGGTAAGTTGATGCTTTTGCTACCCTCTAAGGTCTGGAGAAGAGATGAGTGGGAACACATCTACCTCTGAAAAATACGATCTTATATTCTCTAGCACACATCAGAGGGATGTGAGAAATCATATTTAGCAGTCTATACAGTAGTAATAAAACCTCACTGCATACAAAACTGGAAAGGATTCTCTTGCAAAGTAGAGCCATCTTAGAACAGTGAAGAAAAAAAATCCAAAAACATTTTTTCAAACTGCTCTAACAAACTTGGAGAGCTTGGTTTAGCTACTGTGTGTATTCAACAGGTATTAGTTTATCAAGAAAACAAAAAATACATCATATTTTTAGATAACTAAACTAACTAAAGGCACCTAAGAAATACCCTCACCAAAAGTAAAGATGTAACATGTTTAACTTTCTAGCAATAGAGCTGTTCAGCTTCCTATAAGGTTGTCAAAACTAAAACTTTACCGTATCTTAACAACATTGCAAACTTGACTCATAACCTTTCTTATACAACTGAATTGAAGCACAGTACAACAAGAAGGTTTCAGACTTGATGATTTTGAGGAGTCAAGCTTTCCCAAGTTCAATGTTCAATGCTGTAAGGCTAAAAATGAGTATTAAGAACAGATGACAAAGTCAGTCTCACCAATTCCTCCAGCCTCAGCAGAGTACCATTATCCTGGGCTCTATAAAGGAATGGCCTGGATGAGCTTTCGTAACCAACTACTCTTACACAAAGTTCACCAGATGAATTTTCAGGCCAAAATGGAAGGCACTGTCAAACAAGAAATATATGAACTATTCAATTCACGCATACGTTCAATATAGGAAGTCAAAAGTATAACAGTTCTGAGTGACTAAAACCATTTTAAATGCCTTAGTTTTTACACCACTATCTACTGATGAGTGTCTCATCTACCTTTGCTAAATTATCTGAACTGAAGGACGTGATTAATCTACCAACATAAACCTGTGCTGCTCAAGTTGCCCTGATATGTGAAATTGTCACGTCTGATGGCATGACATGGATGAGCTTCTATAAGACAACTGGTATTTCCTTATGTGATAGCTCAAGACAAGTTGTTTGTCTACAATAACATCCAAAAGAAAAAAAAAGCAAGACATTACCTCTGAAGCTGAGATATAATTCCATTTATTAGTTGGAAAAGAGCCATTGGGACCAATTTCTCCAACTTCTAGTTCCAGAGAAGATTTATTTGCTATTGTATAGAATGGAGTGAAGGTAACTATCCTGGTAAGGTTAAAACTGCTCATTTTGATGCTAACTCCAATCTGTTGAACAAAAACAATTTCAGCAAACAATCAACAACAAGCTTAAGAGAAAAGTCACGATAAAAATAAAGCCAACGTTACTGTAGTTACAATGGCTAGCACACAACACTCCTAAACATCTGTAATAGAAGAATCGGACAGCATGCTGTAAAATCAGCAAACTAGGCAAAACAATTAACACAGTTGTCAAGAGACAGTTTTAGCTGTAGCGTTTATGGGGAAAACCCAACAGGAATCCCACCACAGTAAATCAAAACCACCTAAAATTACAGATATCAGTTAATAAGCATATGTAAACGTAACTCCCCACATATCTACATATTATTATAAATTATATTCTTTACTCTGCCTAGTTGTGGAAATGTAGTCTTAGGCAAGGCTACTGATCAAACATCTAAGCACTTGCAAACAATTAAGAATTTTGCTTTTGAGCTCCTATCTCCACTATATGAGTTCAATATTGTATTGTCAAACAGCCCAGTACTACACATTTGTTACATAAACTACATTCATGAATTACACTGCAAGTTGGTTGGAATACTTGGTTTTCTGTTGGAAAATTGTCAGGTATAGACATGAATAGCTGGGGCATAAAAATTGTTACTACAGACGTTAAATGTAATCATGATTTATAAGCAGCATAAGTCATGAAACAAAGGCCTTAAGAATAAAAAGAAGTCAAGCCAGAAGAGCCCCAAGAGAACTCCACAAAACACAGAAACCCATCTTACCAGATAGTCCATATTATTAGCTGAACACTTGACACATCCATAGCTTCCTACAGTATCAAGGGAAAAGCTCCCGGACCAAGTGCTAGTTGAAATACATAACTGGATCTACAGAAAAAGAAGAATATGCAATGTACTTCAATAGATCAATTTTTATTTTACAGTTCATGGATTATGAAGTGAAATTCTATCACATGTAGCAGTATAAAGACAGCAGTATAAAACCTTCTATAACTTAAGGTAAGGTTAAGCGTGTAGTATTAAATCAAATTCTGATTTATTAGTCTGTGTCTGAGTTCTGGGAAAGATATTACAGAGAAAGATCACAAAATAGATGAGTCCTCAATGACTCAAGTTAATCTGGGTACACACAGATGGTTTAAAAATGCTACAATTTTGTGGCGATTCACAAACATGAAGAGGGGGGGAAACAATCATAAGACCGTCATGTCAAAACTCTGTCTTCAACTGTTTTTTATACTATTGTTGGGTGAAAAAAAAAAGATATTTAAAAGGAAAGGAAGGCCATTTTAGAAAAAATTCTCTATTACAACACTCCACACTTGACCATGCAAATGTCAAAACAAAATATGTTTAACACAAAAAGTATTTACATTGTACATTTTAAATGTCAAAATACCTTGCTAAATAAAATACAAGCTTGTGATTTCTCTTTATTTAGTGGAAAATGCCTCCACAGGAAAATTCAGATCACCCTTCCTTTTGACTATAAAGGGAGTTCACACTCTTAATTTACATACCTACATTGAATTCCTCTCCCAAGGAAACAGTTTCCTGGTAGGGTACCTACAGAGTTTTTGGGACCTAACCATTCTGGTGAGGATGGAAGCTTGGCAATGGGATGCAGTACAAGGCATGGGAAAAGTTGCAACAGACTTTTGGTCTACCTACCTTCCCTTCTATATAGTCCAAAATGTATAAGAAGAAAACAATAGTATAGTCCAATGAAAGCCTACAGATTTAAATACTTCCCTAAAAAATAAAATTCCTTAGACAAAAAATGCATTTGGTTTTTCCCCTAGGAATAGGATTTTAAAACACCAGCATTACAGCCACCACCTAAAATAAGCATACCTTATTTTTACTGAAAATATTTTTCTTTTTAAAGGAGAACAAAACAATGTCTCTGTAGTCTGCTGGATGCTTCACGTGAGTGTCTTCAGCTTGATACTGGAGAATACGGGAAGTCTTGTTGATTATCCAATAAGGACTAAACACAGACAAGATCATACGACTTCCGATTTGCCTAGTATGTATGCAAATATCCACTGTCATCACTGCTGCCGAATGACATGTGAAACACACGGAAAAAAATTCAGGCATCCCATCACGAATTTTAAGATGCCCACTCCAGTCTTTGCCTTGATATTTTATCAACACAAGCTCCATTATTTCTCCATCTATTCTTGAATGAAAAACATCTGCAGCACTCCCTTCAGTCAATTCACGGGCTTCTGCTGTTCCCTATAGCAAAAGTAAAAGGGGGATTTTAAGCTTTTAATATGTAATATTTAGTGTTCAAAAAACAGCAATTTGTTTCTCCTCTTGCATGATTCACATGTTTCAGATCTCAGGTACCACGAGTCCCAATCTCCAATCACTTTCATTTGAGCCTGATCCTATAAATAATTTGAGGTCAATTATACTTTTCTTCCAGGACAGTGAAGTCTGCTTAATTCTGGATTTCAGGAAGGCAAACTAATTCCAATGCATCCCCTGTCTCTGTTCCCTCCCTCCTCCATAATCTCCAATGGATATTGGCAGCGAGTTCTTATTCATATACTTACAATACTGGGTGCAACACTGAATTGGACTGAGCTACAGATGTGCAGCCAGCATTTTTCACATTAAAGAACACCCAAGGCAGAAAGCTGGCAGCTGCGCCATTCTGTTTAGTAGCACAGCTTATCTCAGGCAGTAGTATCCCACAACAATAGCCTTCCTATTTTTTTACTGAAAAAGTGTATTTTACTGTATTGAACAATGCCCAGCCTCGATTAGTCGAGAGATGTGAAGGCAATAAGCACATAGTCACCTACAGGTATAGTAACTTCAGAAATAGAGTTGAGTACTAGTTTCTAGGGCTGCAGTCAAGGCAATGGCACTCTGTTCTACCTTCCGAGTAGAAGCTCAGAGTGAGCTGTACTGAAGCACAGCAAAGGTAAGGAAATAACCAGAAATAGTGTCATTAGGATATTGCACACAAGTGAAAGAAAGATCTAAATGAATGCCACAGCCAGTTATGCAAGTAGGACAAAACGGAACAAGCTAAGATGATAGTTCTAAATCTTCACACCTCTCCTATTTACAAAAAATTACTCAGCTTTCATAAAGAAACACTAGATAAGGAAAAAAATGTAAAAATAGGAAAAAAGGCCTGCATAGCATCCTGCAAAGAAATCTTCCTGTTTGTGCAAGGGAGACCTCACAATGTCCTCAGTAAAGAATCAGTGTCACAATGCAAAAGAACTTGTTTTCAACATAGAAGAAAAACTCCAGACATTTCAGATGCTTTTTCTTACATCTCTCCCTCTAGAACAAAAGACATCTTGCAGAACATGAACAAGGTCTTGGAAGTAAAAGAAAAAGACCAACCCAGTATAAGATTCCTATCTAAGAAGCAAGGCCAAACTGGCCAGGTACAACCAAATTAAAACAGACTCAATCCATCACCTGACTCATTTACAATAGAAAAAACAAAAACCAACATTCAGTATCTTCCATTCACCTCCAGTTTTATGTACAGTCTTACTTAAAATCAAGTAAAGTACTTACAGATGAAACCCTAAAATAACATACCTCAAGCAAATATCTCAAGGAGTACGGTAAAAGATTCCTCACAGTCAGTGTAGGGTGAAGATGGATAATGTAGGCAGGATCCCATTCCTTTCCATAAGGTGAGATAAAATTTAATTCATCAGGTACAGCTGTTGAGCTGATTATTAGAGGTAAGAAATTTGTCTCAACAGCTGGGCATTGTAACAAGCACTTCACTTCATTGCTCCTGTGTAGCTCTTCCCTCCAGGCAATGTAAGTCATGGACTCTTTAAACTGACCCTCGAATATTCCTGTTGGTCGAACATACAGATGACACCTGTCGGAAGACAACAGGTAACGGTACACAACAGGTTTCCATTGACAGCCAACTTCATCCATTTTAAATTAATTACAAACATTCTAAAGGGCTTCTGCAGCACACTAATTACCTAATAAAGGTAGCATTTTGGTTTTTCAGCCCAGTCAAAAGAAGCTTGAAGTGCAAATTTAAGCTTCCACACTAATGCTGCATTTGTGCATGGGTCTCATGCAGATTAACCCCACACAACAGAAAAAGCATACCTGTAGGAATGTAAAGGAACATGAAATTCCTCTTCCGGCTTAGATACACCAATTGGCTCCAGTGACTTGGAGTCTCTAGCCAATTTATAGATTATAAATGGGATTGAGAAATGGTTCTTGATCTAGGATCAAAATAAATAATTTTCATTACACTTCCATGGTACAAATTTCTGAAGGAAAAATTATCAGCATCAGCAACAAAAAAAAAATTAGTAAATTTAATTAAACTCCTCTGAAAAGTAGATTTCTACACATCTTAGTAAGAAATACAGTTCTGAAGGATAACAATATGCAAGCATATGGAAAACTACACTACTTTTACAGTCTATGAATTGAAAAACAGGCTTAAAATACCAAGTCACATAAAAAGTACATATTCCACCCTCAATGTTGAGGATATTAGAAAGCCAGAAGTCTTAAGTAAAAACATTTGTCATTTAACAGGAATACACACATCAGAACACAGGTAATAATTCATCTAACAGCGTAAAATACTTAATTTGTGTTAAGTAACCTTTTGGAAAACTATGATCTCAAATGTAATAAAGAAAAGCCAAGTCAGAGAAAAGCATTTCTTTCAGGCTTTTGGTTTGTTTGGTTTGTTTTTTTACCTGCAGAGGAGATCGTAGAGTAATAACCTTATTTCCTTCTGTAGCATCTATCTGCACAACAACCGAGTCTGAACGATCAACAAGGTTTCTTACGTTGTACAGGCGTCGACCTGGTTTGGCTACGGGAACATTTACTGCTTCTTTATATCCTTGAAGTTCTAATTAATAAAAAAAATACAAAAGTCCTAATTAGGCAAAACAAAGCACATCACCATTTTCTGTATGAACAATACTGTAGCTCCTCTAAGCTCAGCAACAATCAAGATCAAAGCACTCTCTAGCAAAAGCACATTGCAATGGTATTTAAGCACCACTGAAGGAAAGCTTTAAGATCAAAATACTCCTGAAGACCATAACTATAGAATATGATTTATACATGGCACAATAACTACACTAAATATATTTGTTGGGTGAATAAACAAAATGCAATACAAAACAGGACCTTAGTATCACAGCTAAGTACCTTCATATGGGATGGGATGGAAAGGTGAAAACCAGAAGTAAAAGTAGATGTTATAACCTATTCTCCTAAAACTGTTTACTGGCAAAATGCACAACACAGAAAAATCATAACTGCTCTCAAGTAACTAGGTAACTACAGAAAGCCAAATTATAGTAGGGATATGAAAAACTAAGATCCTGCTTAACAGGAATTGGAAACCACAGGCCTACGTCCCAGGGACAGTAAGACAGACTATCAGTGACTCCATCAGAATGCCTTCCACTTCTTCCTGAGGGCAAGAAAAAATATTGTGCTTCTCATTCTCAAAAAGTACACAGAAGGAGTCATCTTTTTTAGGAAGTCCAATAGCTGAGTTTACTTACTGTTTTCAATTACCATCAGTATTCAAAAGCAGTTCTAACACAATGTACTTCACCTGATCTTTGATCACACTGAATTTAACCTTGTTCATTCCCCATCTTCCCATTCTCTACATGTCATAATGCACAGTATATTTCCTTGCATGGTACCTAAATTTAGAGTGAAGACAGAGCTTTCTTGCCGGTGCAATGCAGACAACTTCCCTCGGGGCATTTCAAACACAGAATATTCCAGTTCCATGTTCTGACCAATTCCTACATCATTCACATTTTCTTTTTCAACTGAACCAACTATCCGAAAATTGGAGCTAGGAAGCACTTTGAGAGGAACACCAAGGGCATTTTTCACTATGAAAGGTGCCGTTTCTTTAAAGGAATAGTCAAACGTGGATGCAGTCCCTTCTGAAAATGCCTGTAATTAACAACATATAGAATACATCACACAAATAGCCACAATAACATATATAAGTGAAGGTTTTAAAAGACAGCTCTCAGCAACTACTGGGTTAAAGAAAAAAGGGGAAGAAAAAAATTATGTAAGCAATATCAATGCTCTGTATTATAGTATTTCAGGGAAGTAAAGGTTATTTCCAGAAAATTTCGTTATTTTTCTGTGATATGCAGCAAATGTTGATGCTACAATTAGCATTCATTCTGCTTGTATGGAACTTCGGGGTTTTTTTACAGATGTTGGGTTTTAAGAGTAAAATAAGGTCTGGGACATAGAAGTCCCAAGCACATTCACCATGTACATATTTCATATTCAACCACAACTTATACTTACAAATTATTTCATTATATAACAGCCATGGCAACTGACTGTCAATACAGGTTTACAGTACAAGCAAGTTCTCTAAGTACAAGTACAAAAGGGGTTAAAAAAAAAAGCCTAGGACATTTCATACACAGCAACTATCACAAGAAAAACAGGGAAAAATACTTTTTAGCACACTGGATATTCTACTGCAGTCTGAAGGCCAATCTTAAAACACACTTTTCATACTACTCTATTAAGGAGAAAAGATAGTAGAAAATAGCCGTGGTTATTGGAGGGCTTTATTTTTATTAAGCCTGTTTGGAAGGCTGTTCCTTAAGCCTTGCATAAGCACATTTGTTCTTCTAACACAGAAATGGCTTATTTCAAACACCTGCATCAGCTTTTTGTTTAAACCTAAAGGACTAATCAGAGTCAAACTCCTCAGCTCTGCTAGACAATACTTGTCAGGGCTGCAGAACAGTCATTGGCTTGTAACTAGCAGCACAGAAAGTTCTTTAAAAAAGTAACATCAGAACATAGTACAGAACCACATAATTTGTCACATTCTGTCCGTTAGGATTACCTTGGCTAAATTACTGAAAACAGCAAGACAACATTTTGATATTGTTATATTCATTGTATCCTTTGAAGAGATGTTAACTGAAGTTTGTGGCTCGGGAAGAACAATGAAATCATCCCCAGGCATCAAACTTCTCTCTTGGACAGGGTTAGTCTTCATCTAAAACAAAAATATCATTGCACAGTTATGAACACATAGAATACTTTCTCCTATGTTACAACAGGAAAAACTTGACTTACATTCAACAATTTCACCAAGCAAAGGAAAACCTACTTGTAAGTTTCAGACACCTTACACACAGACACAGAAATTTTATACCAAGAGAGGAAAGAAATTAACTTCTCTTCATTGTGTGCATGTGTTTACACATTACATTTTGCCAATGCAATGGACAATTGACATGATTCAGGAAAAATTTTAAGTGGCTAAACAGTGATGTTTTTTTCATGTGAAATTGCTCCCTTAAAGCAACAGCATTCAGAAGGTCAATGTTCTGCCACACAAAACTTTTATGAAATAGCTGCCTATACAAACTCTCTCACATAATTTCAAGTATGTTTACATACTTCCAGCTTTAAACTCCATTGCTTCCTTCCTCCTTCAATTCGTTCAATAAGTGGCTCCCACACTGCATAGGTTTCATTGTAATAATGAATCTAAAGAAAGAATCAAAATTAATTAAGGCATCTAAAAATAAAGGACTGCCTTCCCTACAATAGCATTTAGTACAAAACCAAAAAGCCCATAATCTTCATTTCAGATTTTGGAGGTCTAGCAATAATTTTGAATAGCTTAAAAACTAATACATAGAAGGGTAATATACGAAACACCTTTTTTAAGTGACAACGTTTTTGAAGTACTGACTACCTGGTTTGCTTTTAGAGCAGCCAGACAGCCTGGTAACTCCGTAACTTTTTAATGCCTTCACCTAATATAATACAGTCTCTATCCTCTCCTACACTGTTTAAAAAAAATACTTTGAGATGAAAAACCTCAATGTCACAAGAACTTCGTTGTATTATGAAATACCAATTAGTCTGAGCAAACTCTCACCTGAATGTGGTCCGCTGGAATAATTCATATTATTCAATATGAATTTCTATCAATCAATATTAATCTAACTCAGACTACATTGAGTTCTTAGTTCCCTTCAGCCACTGCAAATCTGAACAGAAGTTGTGGACCAAATAGCTCTGGATGCTCCCTTTTGGCTGTTTACCTCATCCCTCCCTGCTTCTGGAGCTTTCCCCGAGTTGTACATGATCAGGCACATATCTTCCATACTTTATTAGCATACACAGATGTAGCAGTGAAGAAGACTATTTGTGTACCTGATCAAGAACGGAGGATGAGACACATTTGGTAAACTGACAAAAACTAACTGAGATGTAGTTAACCTATTGCACAGAGCAACTGCACATCTGGTTGTATGAAATTTTAAGATAGTGTAAGTCTGTTACAGAGGCAACATCTTAGACTTTATATCTTGGGGAAAAGAGCTACAGCAGATTATGATGTGACTACAATCCAAGACACAAAGAACATTTTCAGAAAACAGAGTAACTTTTATCTTACCAATAAACACAACACAGAGAAAGAAAAAAGGTGGGCAATACAAGTTAAAAACAAATATTCAAGTCAAGCTCATTGTTCATAGAGCAAAAAGCAAATATGCAAGTGTAACAGAAACAGAGAGGACTAGATTATTCCACAGCAGCAATAGCCATTGAAGTCTACTACTGATTGCACTGTATTTGTAAAAAAACACTTTATGCTTATTCATACTTGCCTGACTACTAAAGAACATAAAAGCATTACATTTTAAACCTATTATTAATTTAGCACATAGAAAGCATACTAAAAAGTTACTTGAACATTAAAAATACTTATGCATGTTTCATAACTGCTAACAGTTAGATTCTACATACCTCTAGTGACATATCAGCAGATATTTCCATCAGCGAGGACCAGTTTTTAAGGACACCTGCAAACACAGATTCTACTAACAATAAAGGGACAGTATGATGTCCCAGACCACATTCCAAGGTGACCTGTACTGATTTCACTACAATATCAAATTTCTCTTGTTTCAGAACATGTTCACTGTCCTTAAAAGTTTCTGTTGCTTCTGTGGCTACGTCAACACCAAGAAACCAAGAACCGCACTGATCAATAGGCTTCACTTGCCACAAATTCTCAGGAACTTCAGTTGGTCCTCTAGAATCCTCTTCTGTTATTTTGGGTTTTATGGCAGCCATAATGGTCACCACAGTATTCAGAATTATTGGAGAGATCTTGAAGAAACAGAAAAATGAAAACAAAAATAATTTAAAAACTCGTTAATATACAAAACGTATGATAAATGGAAATGGAACATAACTCTTGGGTTCATTGTACAGGTATACAGCATTAAAGGCCCTTATAAGATATACAACTTAAAGTTTAAAATAAACAGAACCCATTCACAGGGCTCCTCTTATTTTATTTTCCTAAAAAGCTTCCTTTTTCCTCCCTCACAATCCTGTAGGCTCAAGAACAAAATTCTCAGAATGGCATTTCACGTAACAGCAGTCAATATCAGCCTTTTCCCCTACTACATTGGAAAATGTGAATTTATTCTTACGATCTTTGAGGCATTCAGAAAAGCATGATTGCAGAATTCTATACAGCACTATTTCAATCAGCAGCACAGCACATCTGTTAAAAGCTTCATGCTTTAGGAGCAATGTACTACTAGTTGCAGTTTAAGTCTTTATCACTGACACCTTTTCAGATGACAAATGACGATCTGAGAACTTTTTGTAGGAAAGTTAGCAAATTCCATTCAGAAAAACCTTTACTATAGACAAAAATACCAATTTACTTTTTAATAATAAGCTATCTCACATTGCATATCATTCTGTAAGTCATGTTAACAGCCTTAAATTTACATTCAGTTGCATGCATGCTCCTGATTCTAAATATTCTGACAAGAAAAACAGTGGTGGTGGTGGCAGGGGGGTGGGTTGTTTCATAAATGTGGAAAAAACTGGTATGAGTAATCCTAGTATCTTCAGTATTTAAATTAATCCTTTTTTTTGCCAAGCGACTGTCAAAACAAGGAACATGTAATGATTTTTTTTCCAAACACAGGACGGCTCTAAAAAGGATAAATGCCTATTTTCGGAACAAAGGGAAGCTTTAAAAAGCAATATGTTAACTGAAAAAAAAAAAAACCACAAAAAAAAACCAAAAAAAAACGAACAAAAACCAAACCAAACACAAAAAAGCAACAGCTTCAGAAACACACTTGGGCTTCCAAAGATCTTACCTTTATAATGAGTTCTTCTACTGTTACTACCACAGTTTGTAACCCCGAGACATGCACCATGTTTTCCATAACTAACGAACATGGCCGTAATACCTGAGTGAAAAACATGATTTCATTAAGGTAACTTCCGGAATATAACCTTTCAAAATGGTATTGTAGTTCTTAATCTAATGTTTCAAAATAACAGCATTCTTTCCATGGCATTACTGTGCTTCATTTCCGTAACCAAACCTACACAAGAGCAATTTTTGTACTGGAAGGTTAGAAGTCAGTTAAATAAAAACTTTTGACATAAGGCATAAAAAAAAAAGAGACACTAAGAAAAACCAAACCCAACACACAGACCGATGGTATAAAACCCTGAAACCTTAAAGAAAACTAAATGCATAAAGAACGTGTGTGAGATGAACCACACAGGCCACCTTTGTGGATCAAGGCTTCCTTACAGGAACTTCCTCCAGATGAACTTCCAGACAAGGTGCTAATCAGCAGCTTCTGTTGCAAGGAGTGAACCAACAAGCAGGACACAATGTTGCAGAGAGGACTCTTAGTCTTCAAAACCCTATGCATAATTACCTCACTAAGAAACTTTTGATTTACAAAAGCACTACACGTTTTAGAAGTTCTTGCACCTACGAATAAAACTCCCCTTTAAATGACATATAATAGACGAACAGTCCCTTCCCATCTTCATAATAACAATATGAAAACTCCATTTTCTGAGTGCTATGCATATGCCAACTAAAGGACATGCCTACCAACAGTTTTCATTACTTTTTTTATTATGAAAAACAAGGTTCCTTACTGTAGTAACACTCTTGTCTTTTTGTTTGAGAAACGCACAGGCCAACACTTTGAAACCCTTCACTTGAGCGGTCATCCTCTGTGCAAGCTTTCCCGATGCCAGAGAAAAGTCACATTGGAAGGAAACTTTTAAGGCAGGGGCATCAGCATTAGTCAAATTAGCAACAAATACAATTTCTGGATCCATGATGACAGCTTTTACTGTCATATTTGGCCATACAGAAGTTTCTGTGAAAATAACATAAAAGGTTTGAGGGTATTATAATATAGATATTATCTAAACCATGCATAAAACTGCTACATAATTTCAGAAGTACAAATTTAACAAGTAATGTCTCAGTTTTTACTGAAATGCTTTGCTGAAACTGAATATCACACAGTCCAGAAATCAGCAGCAAACTGGTCAGCAGCTTTATTTTGAAGAAACTATTTCAATAGTGCAAAAAGACAGTGTTAGATCTATACGCTCTAGTTCACCTAAGCACTGACTCTACAAAGCCAAGTTGGAAATAGTTATCTTCTGGCTTAATACTAAAAGTAACCAACTTCTTTAGAGTTAAGATCTTCCAAATGAAATCAAGTCAGCAATATACAACTTCTTGTCTGAATATTCACTCAGTCTCCAGATAGATGGAAAGAAGCACAGTGTATTTATATCAGTTAAAAGCAAGACTCTCTAACCTAGTGATGGCTCAAGTCGCTTCGGATCTCAGTGAAAGGCAGCAGAGTGGTGTGACCCTCCTGCACACTAGGACTCAATACACGTTACTCATGCCTAACACTTGCTGGAAATACCAGAATATCGCACCCATACAATGGAATGGGTGCCAAGTTGAGGCTCAGTCTATTACAGGAAAAGCAAAGCAAGCCTGGCATCATGTGTTGCAGCCAGCAACACATTTGAGTAGACCTGAACAGCCCTGCAAGTGTCTTTTTTCTTGAGTGTGTACCATCCGTCCCCCATCACAGGACTTGTGCATACACCAACAAGGGAAGAAGAGACAAAGTGAACTGCTAGCATCACTGAGGCACTTCATAAAACCTAAGGCTCACTCCTAGCACTCTGCCAAGTTTCCCAAAAGAAAGGGAGGACTGTTGGGAGGCAGCTGGACAACACAACCCACAGATTAGGTCTGACTACAGCTCCAGCAAGCCTAGCAATTGCTTAAGAACAACCAACCAGCCAAAACAAACAAACAAAACCAAAAAACACAAAAACACCAAACAAGAAAACCCCACCACACTTCACCTTCAGTCTTCAGCCAAAATCAGGAAAGCTGTTAATCTGAAAGTT
This sequence comes from Pedionomus torquatus, assembly GCA_013398155.1. Classification (NCBI taxonomy): domain Eukaryota; kingdom Metazoa; phylum Chordata; class Aves; order Charadriiformes; family Pedionomidae; genus Pedionomus; species Pedionomus torquatus. Next base: position 321,565 of record VZRU01001933.1, read on the forward strand.
AGTTTCCCATACCTGAACTGAAACAGTAATGTAAAGTTTCAAAAAACACACCTTGCAGAAGTAAGGGTAAGACATCTTCTGCCACTCAGCTTGAAAGAGTAAGTTGTTCTTTTACTTCCTTAACTACCACCTACATGGTGCTTTTTCCCCTAAGGGTGCTGCTTCCTTTGCGATATTACATGGGTAAAAATCCTGTTTAACATGACTGATTTTCAATATTTAGCTCTGTTGAAGGGCACAACTCCATGGCTTAACACAGCAGTTTTAGAATTACTACTGCTTACAACAGTGTACGATATCAATGGCCAATTTACACACTGTGAAGAATAAATTAATTTCTTAAGTCTCATAGCAAGACAGCATCTTGAAAACATTTGGATGATTTATTTTTAGTATGTATTCTGTAAAGGGGAGCAGGTGTGGAAATCAGTTTTACCGACCTGTTTCTGACTTAGATTTTCCAGAGGCGCCATACTTCAATTGGAACTGTGCAGATCTTTCTCTTGAGGATGCCGGCATTGAGTTAATGAAAAAATCTGCTACTGTCAACAAGAACTCCATACTGGCACATATGTATAGCTTGTCAAGAACAGCAACGACTTCAGTTCCGTTTTTATCCTGCTTGTAGTTTATATCTATCATAAAACTGTCGTTTGTATCATCTTTCTTGTCTATCATTCTGGAAAACAAGTTTAAGAAGAAATACTTCCAACATCATAACATCTAGTTCTAGAAAAGCAAGGATGCACAAGCAGTGCCATTTTTCCTCCTGTGTAAAAATTACAACAGGAATCAGTGTTTCTTCCAGAAGGTCTATTTAAAGTTGGTGTGCTACACTTATGGAACTACATATGCAGCCTGTAACAATCAGGCTAAAGTTTCAACTCTCTAGAACATAGAACTCCCTAGTTGAAGCTGGTTGCACTCTACTCAGTTGTTCTACACAGTTTATTGTAATACTCAATCACGTTTGGGTGGTTTGGTGGTTTTTTTGGTAACACAGGAAATCAACATATAAAAGAAGAAAACTTGCTTAACACTATTAAAATCACATCATTCATTGTTTTTGTGCACAGTGTGACAGTCAACAACTGACAACCCTACTAGGTTTTAGCAACCCCATGTGAAACAAAGTATAGAACAAGGAAACACTCTCCCTCACAAACTGCATGGAGTTTTTTCATTTCTGATACTAAAACCTACCTTGCAGTCACATTTTTAATTCCTTCTCTGAGATCATCCAGGGTACATGCCTTGAGTTTAATATTAATATTCATTGAGCCATCTGAAAACATCTTCACTGATGATGCCATGAGATGCAGTCGGAGTTCACCAAGGCGTAATTTGTTACTATGCACCGAAATCAGAGACTTCTACATAATGAGAAATAGGATGTTACCACAGAACAAAATCATAAGGCACGTTTCCCTTGCTCCTAGCCCCTTGCATTTTGATCCATCAACTGAAGGATCTTATTAGTCTGTTGCTGTCATCAGTCCTCCAATAACGCTAACTAGACCAAGAAACTCACTGAGAAAAAGAGAAGTAACAAATTTGGTTGTAATTAAGTTGTTTCTTCAACACACTTCTAGCGGCTGTTCAGAATCCATGGCTGAAGGATAATCCATCTCAACTCTGAACCTCCTACCAGAGGATCCCTCTGCTCCCATCACACGTACTCATTTACAACCAGGACTTCAGCAATAAGGAGAAAGGATATCAAGAAGAAATGAAAATCAAGTCCCATTACAGCATTTTTCTTCCCCATGACATGTATTTCACAAGAATTTTTTTTTTAAAATAAGCCCCTCATACAGAAAGCACCACAAATTCTGCATTATAAGTGTTTTTAATGCAAAGCCACCACATGTTCACTATATGCCAAGGCTTTTAAAGCAGGCACCTTTGCATGTGGACAAAACATATTAAGAAACAAAAAAGATGGCAACATTGCACATCTTTCTCTTTTGTTTTCAGCACAGGAAGGATGTTCATTATCATTCACACTCAGAGATATATAAGGGGGAAGATTGGGTCAGGTGCACCTTGAATCTGATTACTAGCTATAATAATAGCAACTAATATAATAGAAACTCCTGCTTTTCAAATTTTCTTTTTTATTTTGGATAATTGGAATCAAGGCTTGGATGATCAAATCAAACAGTGGGTGGTTTTGGTTGGTTAATAATTTTTTTTAAGTGTTATTTTTTAGGTAATGCAGTTACATCCTTCAAATTAAGGATGTAATAACACATCTGCCCATAAACTCTCCAAATTGCAAGATAAATGATACAAGCTCCTCTCCTGGTTTCTGCTGGGAAAGAATTAATTTTATTTCTAGTGGCTGCTGTGTTTCAGTTTTGATATGAAAGGAAAGTTAATACTGCATATTGGTTTAGCCAGATGATGTTTGAATGAGTCAAGGAGTTTTTTCAGCTTCCCGTAGAAGCAGAGAGAGCACGTGGACAAAGCAAATTGGTCAATAGAACATTCCATACCATAGAAGTCATGCTTAGTATATAAATGGTGGTTGACGAGGGATCTATGGCCACCGCTCGGGACAGGCTGGGCAACCAATCTCCAAGTAGTGAGAGCAACTTCTGTTGCATTACTCTATTTTGCGTACTTTTTTACCATTATTATTATTTTCTTCTTACCTTATTGTTCTATTAAACTATCTTTATCTCAACCCAGGAGTTGGTATTTTTATTGGGTTTTTTTCTACTTTTCTCCCCTTCTTTTCTCCCTCTTCTCCATACCTGTGGGTCAGGGGGCAGAAGTAAGCAAGCTGCTGCATGGTCCTTGCTGCTGGCTGGAGTTAATCCATGGGAACTTTATAAGGTAGGCATTACAAAGCCAACAACTGACAAAACTCTGTTTTACTATCCTGAGTTCTGCCCATCTGAGAAGCCCAACTTCCCCACCCCATCCGTATGGTTAAAAAAAAAAATAAATAATATCTTTGTCACAAACCTGATTCATATCTCGATTGTAGAGAGTTACTGAAAGTGACTCAAAATTAAAGTCAAATTTAAGTATCGTGTAACATTCTACAGAAGACTCAGTTGCAGAAACATCTTTTTCTCCAAATGCAAGATGACCACCTGTCAGGGAAAGGAAAATAATTTTATATTTCCTTAGAACACTGGGCTTAGGGGTGTATTTTTGGGTTTGGGGTTGAGGGTTTTTTTCTTTTTTTTTTTTTTTTACAAAGTCATAAAAAAAGAAAGCTCTAAATCAGGAAGACTACTCAGAACAATTTGCATTTCTTTTTACCTGATGTCACTTCATTCCATTCAACAGATGCTAAAAATCACCTTTTGCAGAGGGATTTAAGAACCTTAAAAAAACCTGTCAAATTTACTGCAATTCTTCATTCATTTTAATGAATAACTACAGAAAGTACCAACCAAGAGCAATCAAGGAGTTTGCACTAATCTTCCTTCAAGTTACTTCTCACAGTGTAGCAATTCAACTACTGGTTGAGCAGTAATTTTTTGTCATTGAGAAAGTTAAGTTTTGGACAAAAAATCAAAAAGTTTGGCAAAGTGTTAACAATATTTCATCCAGAGACATACACTGTTTATTTTAACACACTATTCAAGCAGTAATCTTGTCTTTGATGGTTACAATTGTGCATTGACATTCTGAGGTAGTTGGTTTGGCTTTTTTCTTTTTTAAACTACCTGCAGTTGTAAGAATCATTGATACAGACCAAATAATACTGTCCTGTAAAATATGAATCACCAAAAATGCACTACAAAAATCTTTGACCATCAACAGCTCACACTCCACCATTTTTGGTATTTGCATACATTCTTATTCATAACTTTTTTTGTACACAATACATACATAACAGTTAAGAAAAAGAATTTATTTACACACATGGAACTACTTCAGATAAATACGACATTTGAATTTGCACATAGCCCTCTGCATAAACATACTCAGCTTTTGAATGAACATACCTTCACAGAAATCAGATTCATTTGGAACTTTCCCTTTTTTAAGTGCCTGTGTATCTTCAATGTTCTCTTGCAGAGTATTTGCCTGGGAAGCAGCCACTCCAAGGTTTTCAAGTAAAATTTTCAAGATAACAGTTAGATCATCTTCACTGAGTGCGATCTGTGAAGTGATAAACCCACAACTTTGTTCTGGGTGACAGGATTTCTTTCCAGCACAGAACCCTATCTACATCAATACTATTTAAATGCTAAGGAGAAAAAAAAAACTGCTGCTTCCAGCATAAACAAGCTGTCTAGTCAAACTGATCCCAGCCAAAACCCCTCAAGTAATTTGCTCATTTTTTGTAAAATACCATTTGTTATTTCTTATGAACAGAAGCTACAGAAAGATCTAACATTCTGCTCCAAAAAAATTTTCTAGTCTTGTAACAGCTCTTCAACTGCTGAAAATAGGAGTACATGATGATCATAAGCACTTCTTAACAATTCAGTAATCCAGAAACATAACCAAATAGCAATAAAACCAAGATTTACGTTGTATACACTAACATAACTGTCATTCAGGCCTTTAAAGGGATAAGGAATCGGAATCCAATTATAACATAATATGATTGTAAGAAAAATAAGTGGTGATAAGGGACTAAATGCAGTCGCTTAGCCCATAATACACAGTGTTACAATACTTTTTTTTGCTTACTGTTTTCCCCCACTGGTACTCTTTCAGTTTCTTATTCCTCTCTGTCTCATCAAAGCGGCATTTGGCCATAGCATAGATAGAGGATTAAAGCAGGGCTCACGAACAACTAAACTCTCCCTCACCACTAATTTTTACCTACTTAAATTCATAGAGTTAATGTAGGAAAAGAGAAAATATATCTTTCCCTCTGCAAAGATACCAACCACAATTAATACACAACAGTTCAAAGAGATCCACATATAGCCATCTAATTTCTACTCTACTAAACTCTCAAATAGCCTGAACATTACAGATTAAACAATATAAATTTTTAAATTTTTACATTTTAAATACTCTCAGGTAACCTCAATGTCTTTGCTGACTGTTCAAAAGATGTCTCCATCAGACCCCCAGAAAAATAAAAATATGTTTTTCTTCATTTGCATGCAGCTACAGAAGGACTGTTCATTATATGATAACAAAATTCTAACAGATCAATAAACTGGAGAGTCAAGATGAAGGCCTTTTAACATTCCATGAAGAATACAAATTGCAACGAGTTTAGAAGCTCCTTAACTAGGCAAAGTACTATTCTGAGAATATCTGTAATGTTTGATGTAGCTCTGATTTCTGAAGATATTACCTGCATTGGTTTTAGATCTCCTTTGATACCAATTGTTGGGGTTTTATGATACCAAGTTGCTGCTAAATTTCTCTGGACCAGTAAAGTCAAACTCACAGGACACAGAATTTCAGAAAATGGTTGAGAATCTGTGGATATAACACACCTACAAAAGACAGTGGAAGCAGCAGAGGAAAAATATTTAGTAGCTGCAGAATCTCAAATATCATACTAATCTAGCAGAATTATTGGCATACTTAGTTTTAATTTGATAACAACATATGCTTACATGCACTTATGCACAGGTATGCCCTTAAGATGAACTCAGTTACTATTGCTTCTAAGAAGTTTTTAAAGATTGTAGACACGTGTTCCTATCTAAAAACACTCCTAAACTCACTTTAGGGCTTTTTTTTTTGTTGTTGTTGGTTGGTTTTAGGATGTTTTCATTTCTTATCTTTAAAAAATAGAACAATGCTGCATATGGCACACAGACGTGTTTTCTTTAGGAACACTTTTATACTCAGAGGAAAATTCCATGTATACCTTGATAATTTCAAGTGATTTAGCTGCACATCCATGTTGTCAATGACTGGAGGAAGAGATGATTCATCTGAAGACACCAGCTTGAATTCATTCTGAACTCTGATTAAGCCAAGATCAGCTACCAAAGCATTATTTGAAGTTGAAGATTCAGGAACAACTATAACTGGAGCTTTGAAGTTGACATCCATTAAGAGGCGAAAGCTCTTTTTAGCAAAGTCTTTCATGCTGGAAGCAGCCATTTCTGCTGCCTGGACAGTGACTGCAGTCAGGGCTTCTTGAGCCATTTGGAAATTGTTCAGAAAGTTCTATTGATAGGTAGTGAAAAACATAATTTTTTGAGGGCAAAAAGAAGCCTCACAAAGCCAAGCCCCAGGGAAAACACACATTTTAGAAAAATAGTACAGCTATGGCAGATATAAGAAACTTTTAATTCAACCATAGAAGCTTCAAAAGACAAGCAGGCTAAAATCGTGCACAAGCTAAGACATTGCTTAACTATTTATTTTTTAAGGTATTAAAGCTATCAACTCAACCACTTTTTTTGGCCATCCTTCTTATGTACCATTTTTTCTATAAAGAAGTGCAACTTAAGTGACTTGTTCAGCAAAATACTTCCATATGCTTGTATTACAAGGTACAGCTCACAAAGAGCTGATTATATTTTTTTAAAAAACTTTTGATATCAAGAAAAGAACTGAAGCTTTTAACGTCTTACCAAGAGAGACATAAAGAATGTATGGAGGTAAATAATTTGGATGCAGCCCACTTTTAGAGACATTTTACCATCCACGCTTGACATATCTGTGTAGGCTTCCCCTGCAGTAGCATCTGGATAAAGTGACATGTGAAATCTGAACACTTCACCTCCCACTATGGAGACAGCCTAGAAGATTAAGTCCATACAGTTAATACTCCCAGGCTCTAATATGTGATAGAATTATTGCTTAAGTTATCAAACAAGAAATATTTTCATAAAAAGATCAACTGCAACTTATCAGCAATACTTGGACACCCATATGCTAGGCATGAAAGAAAACTGAATCAGCTGTTTTATGGTATTTCTGACTTTATCTATAGTCCATTTTATATTTAACCCATGATACTCAGAATTAAAACACATCAATGCAAACGTGATCAAAAAGAATTAAATACTGAATGGAAGCAAGTTTTGCTTCCCTGAGACGAACCGATGAAGTTTCACTTAATATTTGGTGCGTACGTCAGACTTGGCATTTTACAGCACAGCAAATAAACTACAGTGCTCTCATTAAATACTTGAAGAACTAGGTCTTTTTGTCTACAAACTACACAATACATCACCTTTTTATGGATTGTTTTTGGATCAACATTTGTAATTACAATGTCCTCAAGTCTGGAGAACACTTTAATCTTTTTAGTTTTCATAGCTACGGATGCATCCATTCCTGATTTGAGAGAGAAGGAAGAAGATAATAAATGCAGTTAAATTAAGTAAGCATTTTTTTTTTTAAATAAGCATTATTTATTACTGAATATTAAGAATAGTCTGAAATCCAGTTCTACGATGTAACAATCAATGCTAAGCCCAAGACAGAATTATCTACAGTGCACATTCTAGCCTTTCACAAGTGAATAAAATGCTTCTTACTACAACCAAATAATATAAGATTTAATTTAAAACCCCTTACCTTGTATTCTAATGTCTGCAATGCTACACGTCTGATCACACACTGTAATATTGAATGCATTTAGCTTTGCAGTGAGTTTTAATTCACAGGTATCATCATGGACTGCATTACTAGGCACTGGATAGGAAACAGAAAGATATGTACAAGAGCTTTACCGTAATACATTTTTCTAAAACAAATGTTAAATTATTTGTTTGGTACCTATATGTACTATTCAGAAAGCAACCGGCAGTTATTCCCTACAACTTAATGCTTATAATTATTTAAGACATGAAGTAAGTCTTATTAACACAGTTCCTTCTGCCACTAGAACAGTCACTGATTAACACAGGCAAACAGTGATCTAGATACTGTTTCTTCTCATTAATATCTAGTTTTCATGCAACAGTTTGCTGGATACAGTGTACATTTCATTATTTGAAACACCTATCTCAACATGAGAAATGCTTCTTTCTATATAGAGTAGCAACGCAAATTTAGGCATACCAGGTGAAAAAAGTTTCTGCAGTAAAATTTAAGGTGCCTGTAGTACACAAAATATAACAGACAGCCACTTTAAACTCAATTTCAACAGGGTTAGGATTAGAAAACTTCAGATTTCTCAAACAACACTACAAACACGAGAGTCAACCACAGATGACCTGATGAAACATTCTTATGGAGCTTCCATACAAAAACTCGTAATATTTAAAGGTTACGGATACCAATTATCAAAATAAGCACAACACCCTTCAGTTCAGAACTTCCTTTTGCTTTTCCAGGGCTCAAGAGTATTTATTTTCAGCACTGTAAGCGCTCTTTAGAGCCTTCAGATTGGAAAGCAACAATGTATTGACACTAATGCTTTGGAAAGGCTTTGGTACTGTTCACTGCAACATCATTTATTTGACTCTTATAATAAAAGTCAGATGACTACCCAAAAAAAAAGTTGTATTAAGTAGAATTTGTAAAATTAAGCAACAGCAAAAAAAGTGTGGTTTTTTTAAATTAGATTATTTTCTCCCCATATACAGTTCTGCATGACTTGCTTTTCCACCAAACAGTAATGCTATCACCTGAAATGGTACCCTTTGAAACCAAAGGCTAGACACTGTTAAGCAACAAAAGTATGGCCTTTCTAATACTGCATTACCTGGTCCAAGAGTACTTCCTTTTTCTTTTATTTGAGGCTTGTGGTCTGACACTTTATCAGTACTGGGCAGACCACCTGATGGAACACTGAATGTGAGAAAACTCATGATGGAAAGCAAAGCCTCTGTGTGAAGTACTATATCCAAACATGAAAAGATGACCTAAAAGGAAGACAAGAAAACAAGGTAACATTGTTATTTAGAAGCAGTCCATTTCATAACACCGCAGAGTTCCTGTCACAGAACTGAGAAAAAAGTGCCTTGCTCCATTTCATTAGTATCTCACTCTTCTATCTCCTCCAACCTAACACCATACAAGTTCCAAAACAGATAAGGGAGCTGTGGAAGGGGAGCTACAAACAGCTATAGAGGAACTGTGCTAACTTAAAAATTAATATGTGGTTATGCTTTTTCAGTAAGCTCTCTTAGTTCTGCTGCATTCTGTTGTGGACTATTGTGCGCTTTAGTTGATGTCTTCAGAACCATATACATAGACATTTTAGCAGGTATGACACAACAAAACAAGATTAAAGTTTTGCTATCAGAACAGGAAGTAAATGAGTAGCAACTACTTAAGCCAACAATACTTAGTGAAACCTAGCATCAGATCCTTGACTTTTCCTAGCCTACAGCAACTCTTGGGAAATGCTGGTTTTACTGCTATATTAATGGATGTCAGCTTTCTTGACTCTAAGGCAGTCCAGCCACTTCAAATTCCACATGTCGCTGTCAAGAAACAAGTTCCATCCACCACTACTACTACTTTAAAGGAATCATTTTGAAAGCGAAGTGACCTGCTTACTTCAGAAGTCACTAAAGCCATGATAAACTACATGAATAGTTGCTTTCTGGAGAAGTAAAAAAAGTACTGGTTGAACACAAAACCTCTGAGGAAGTTCATGTGACATTTCACCTCACATCTCTATTTCTGTGTTATAAACTTTCAAGCTCTGAAACAAGGCCTTCGTTTCACACATTGCTAAGTGTATCACTCCAGAAATAAAACACATCCTACAGGCCTCAGGTAGAAATATGTCCATATAAATATTACCTAGTTAAAAATGTACAGCTTCTAATTGAAAAAAAGAATACATTAAGTACTCCTGTAAAAACAAAGCAGTAAGGTTTAATGATGACAGAGGCAGGGCTTTTGGGTTCTTGGTTTGTTGGGGTTTTCTCCCTCTTCAACAAGAAGATCAAAATTGGACAACTAACAACTTTACACAGCTGTTACTATTTGAGAAGCTTGAAAAAAAAAATCTAATACTTACATTGATTTTTTGCTTGGTGCTGTCGTAAGTAGTAACAAAATCTGGTCCATCAGCATCAGCCTAAAGCAAAACAAAGAAAGAAAGCCCAAGCACAGAGTCTCTATTGAATTTCTGGAATTCATTAACTGAATTCACTGAATTAATGGAATTTACTATACACACAAAGATTATTCCCATTGCAAAAGAAAATAAAGGAAAATTGTGAAGCCTGAAAACACAAGTTGTCTAAATAAAGCTATCAAGGCAACCAGAATGGGATACTCTCTATGCTCTGCCCAGTGACATTTTATAGCAGATATTTTGTAAAAGTTCAACTGCCCAGTTACAAAACTTCCTCTCACCTAAGATCTATTTACACTCGATCAACTTATGCCCAGTACTTTGTCAGAACAATTTAACTTGTTTTTCTCTATAAAAACTATGTCCTTATCAATAAGACTGAGTAGTCCACTGCTTCTACAAGCCATCAGGTTCATATAATGATATGGAGTTGGAAGGGACCTCGAGATCATCTAGTCCAGCCCCCCCAACTATCAGTGCAGATTTTGAAGGGCACTATTTCATTTTTAAATAAAAGCTTAAGAAGTCTAGCTACCAACATATCACTCCTGAAATGCTAGTTTTACCACCTGTAGAGTGCCATCTGTCACTTATGGAGGCAAAGACTATCTCATCTATTAAGTTTCACAAGTGTACTAATATATATTTTGCACAGAGAAGAATGCAGACGAACTTTTGGCTTCCTCAGTAACATTCTGTAACAATTATTTCAGTAACTGTGTTGCCTTATGAAGTAGGGAATGAAATGTTAAGATGAAAACAGGTACTTGCGAGAAAACCTAGGTAAGTTTTAGACACAAAACCTACAGGTTTTAGCACCAGAAAAAAAAAAATCTAACACAGACTAAGTAGGAAGCCTTATTTTATTCTCCATATAATCTTAGTTAAAAGGTATGGAAACCTTGATGTACTCCATTTTCAGAAGATGGCCATCTGTTTCACTTGAAGAATTAATAATGCAAAGAGGATCTCCTTTTGAGTCTGCAAATAAAGAAATAAAACTGTGAAGTACTTCTACTCACAATCTTTACTCCATCTATGGAATCCTCATGCTAATTCTCAATGATATACTGATTATATACTCTTCTTGCTGAAATAGTGAGGTTAAACACCTTGTTTCACTGAGACACTGCAGATGTGAAAAAGCTGTGTTGACTTCTTTTTTCCATTAAGCTCATCAAAATTAACACATCTTGATCCCAAAAGACTCAAAACTGGGATTTATTTCCATTTCTGTAACTAGTTTTGCATTCCTATCTTTAGGTTTTTATATTCAAAACCGTATTTTTCTCCTTTGAATGCATGGTTATTTCAGTCATTATTTCAGCATCCCTCTGATTTGTTACTTGACCAATCAAGGAAGCACATTGGATTTCCAGTGCTGCCAGAACTGGTCATAGAGTCCAGATTCAGAAACCCAACAAAACACTCTGAATAGACAGAATACTTCTCAGGAACATCCATTTCTACTTGAAGTAGGCAACTCTCTCAAATTAACTCAAGCTAATTCTAGCAACAGGAGAAGGATTTAGTATCAGGTAAAACAAAGTGCTTCATTAAATTAATTTGGCACATAACCTCCTGCCCTTCCCCCCCAGTTATTATTTTTGACTGTGCTATCCTCTTGCTAATAGCACATACTGTACTGACAGCACACCAGCTTTCTAGAAGTCTTACCTTTTATTTCAATGCATCTCATAGTAATTTTTTTCAGATATGCTGCTGCAGTCAATTCATGATTTCTAATTTTGATTTCAGTTCCAAGCTGTAGCACAGTTAGAACATGCAATGGATCTCTCTCCTTCTGAACCTGCTTCATCAAGGTTATCACAACCTTGAATTTAGAAAGGGTAGTAAGTTCAATATTTCAGTAAAGCTTTCCAGATATTTTGGCAAGCAGTTATAACTGGGCATTATCTCCTCAGCTATGCTTCAAAAGTAGTGTTAACCTAGACATCTTGCCTTTTTAAAATGAGAAACTACAACACCAGTTTTTCCCACCTTTTTCCTCTGTTCCTCTTGGCCAAGCAATTAACCATTCTTAACTTCAACAACGAAACTAAAACCTCAAGTCTAATCGTTCAGCTAGAATTTCCTTTTGTTGTCTAGCGGTGTATCTTTGCTTTGTCAAAGTACGCTTTAGTTTTGTAGTCAGATAGTACAGAGTGCTAAATACAAAGACTGAATACGGGAAAAACAGTTACTACAAGTCATACTGGTCTGGAAGGAAGGGCAATAGACAAAAATATGAACTGATCTTTGAATATCTGATGCTATGCAGATAATTAAGGAAACAAATGTTTCAGTATGACAATTCTTCATGTATAGAAGATTTATGTAACTGAAAATTGAACTAGAAGAACTAGACATAGTTATTAATAAACAAATGTCAATTTCAATGCAATTATTTTACAAGGCGGTTATCTCCCATTCATGGGAATTAAAATAGTGCTTTAACCTATTCGCCACACAAGGAATTTAAAGAACTCAAGGCTATCAATACTTTGTCTGCATCATTATGTGGAACACTCTTTGTACACTTACAAATCATCATTTTATCATTAATCACCCAACTAATACAGTCCCACAGACAACATTACTGCTACCTTGGTAAAAACGTCATGTGAAATGCATGTGAAACTGCATTAAACAAGACAAAATTGTTCATAAGGGATAAGAAATAAGACAACATGGAGCACAATAGGCTAGCCTGCAATATGCCTCTGACCTACCATTAAAATACTACTTCACAGCCAAGAGAGCAAATCTGAGAGTTAGAGTCTGCCAACAGTACCGGTCATACACATTGGTTAAATACATGCTGTTCGTCAACTGGTACCTCATCAGCAACTGCAGTTCTGCAAAACTCGAAAAAACCCGAAACCTGGAGTGGTATCAAGTAGCTACCTGTCTACACTTCAGATGTGGAGCAAATATTTTTAAGTACCCTTTAAACTAAATTTTCCTATATAATTTCATAACACTCACACAGAAGTTTCTATTCTTTGAATGCACCTCTTACTCAGCAATAGTGGTGGTTATTTTCCTGTCTAAAAAAAAAACCAAAATTGGAACCCACACTCTTCATTAGACAAGAACATTATAGAGAATTTGTAAAACAGAAATTATACATACACAAGTCAATAAAAAAACCTAAGCAGTTACTTAAAGTAACCTGCATACCTAAGCCATTTGGTCTGACTCTTGAAAAATACGAAAGGCCATGCTGAGCTCTTCACACTTAAGTATCAGTTTCATATGCATAAGCATCTTTGTTAATTGATTGTCTGTGCATGTCCCCAATGCTTAACCTACAATCTAACCTTCAGACTTACTATCTCTAAAAGAAAAGTACTAGTTCTAGCTTAACTATTTCAGCTGGTTTATTACTAACAGAATCATACACAGCATTATGAAGGATTAAGGCTAGGAGAATGCAGAACAGCTCAAAGAAGTATAGTTTTCCCTGTTAGCTATATGGTGCATGTTAAATATTCTATAAAAACAACCTCACATAATACAGAAAAATAGTTAAAGAAATAGCTGAAGAAGCTGAGTTCTGGGGTTGTTTTTTGTGTATTGCTATGTGCCATCTTACAGATGATGAAAGAATCAATTAAAATGGACTTTATAGCCCACTGCTTTTAGGAAACAGACTTGAGTACTGTATTCAGTAACAATAAATTTTACAGGCTGATACATACCTCTTTGATTTCAAAATTAAGTAGTATATTAATTACATCTTCAGTTAATATTCCTTTTCTCTTTTCAGACAGCATTCCTTCTGGAACACTCCTATCCTGCGTCAAAACCAATTTCTCCATTTCTCTGGTTTTATCTGAAACATTCAATAAATTGGTTAGGTTTTGAAATGGCCACCGTTTAGCACATCTGATTCATTTATTCATTTAGACGGCTTATATTCACCTAAGATAAGACAGCAGCACTCCCACAAGCGGAGTCTGTACCTTCAGAGCACACAATGGAAATAGAAACACATTCTGGCAAGAGGAAGATTCTGACATCTTAATACCTTGCTAGTTCTATGGTAATTTAGCTAACATGATTACCAAGTTGTCTTCTAATGTTTCCACTTTTTTCAAATATTCAAGTACAAACACTGTCCTTGCAGAATTAAAGAGTTTATCACTTGGACATCATACTCTCAGACCTAAGCTTGCTTTCCAGATAATAAATGCTTTTAATTATTCCTGAAAGCTAACACACTTAATATACATGACAAAAATTCCATCTCTGACCTTCCTTTTGCAGTACTGATTTTGCATGAGTTTGTTGTTCTGCTTCACCAATGTTCTCCATCAACACTTTGACAAAGATACTCAAATCCTCTTGACTTAACATAACCTACAAAATTGCATATCACAGTTATCAGAAAAAAACCACATTGCTCTTTAAACTTATTACTAACTAGCAAATGCTTCCTGACAATGAGTGCTTATTTACAGGTATGTTGTCAGCGTAATCATCCTTTAAACATCACAATAATATTCTTTTGACTGTTTATTATTAAAGCATTAGGAAATTAAAGAAGGTTATGACTACTAAAGCTGTATCAATATATACTGCAGCCTTTAATTAGTGTATCTATGCTTTTAATACTTTCTGTAAATGATATGCTACTTAGATAATTTAATTCCAGTTCCATCCAAAACATCCCTGATATTTCTTTCCTCAGTATATACATTGCTGTAAAAAACAACTAACATCATTCAAGGGAAGTTACAAAGCTGAAGTCACTAATGCAAATATCTGCAAGAAATTAAATTCGTCTCAAGAGGATTCTGGGTGGTTTGGTTTTGGTGGTGTTTTTTTTTGAAAGAAGAAAGGCACTGAAAACAAGACTTGCTCAGAGAACTGGTCACAAAAACCTTTGCTTTAAAGTTGGTCCTGCCTCATGGCAGCAAATAAACAAGACTGCCTGGTATTCATTTCAATTCTTTTTTCTTTCCCACAGTTTAATAAATGTACACAACAGTTTGTATGTTCTAGATGACACTTTCAAACCTCTAAACTCACACAGGTATTTTAAACCCTGTTGACATCCCTGAAACTCACTCCTCAGTGACTAAAAATCAGCAGTTTATTCCACCTTTGTGTCCAGAAATAACATAAAGGTTAATCTTACCCAACCTTCTTACCACCTGCTTTTCATAGGACTTACATTCATTGTATCCAGATATCCTGTGATTTCCAACACTGGCAGTTTGTGAAACCAAGCTGCAGACAGATTTCGTTTCACAGACAGGCTTAAATTAACAGGGTGAAGTATCTGAATGTCTGGATGCAACAAACTTGCCTCCATAGTGGTCCTTAAAACAAAGCGGGAAAAGGCGGGGGGGAGGGGGCACAACATGTGGGGAAGTTAGAAATTAAGTCACACTTGCAAAGTAACACCTTCATGTCTGAAATATAACATCTCTGTAGGCTCAAGTGGCTTCCTAAGACAAACAGTATCTTACTTTACTACTGATTTATTTGCTATTAAGATAACAGGTTATTTTAATACCAAATATTTGACAGCATCGCCAACCATGGTTTCTAAGAAAGTAGACTGATATTCTACAGATTAATAAGTAACATCTTAATTTGTAATATTAATAATGTGCACTTTACCTAGACATTTTCAACTTTGTCAGCTGCACATCCATTTTGTCAATGACTGGAGGGAGCAAACCATCTTCTGGAGACACCAAACTAAACTGATTCTGAACCTTGATCAAGCCAAGATCTACTACTATAGCATTGGGGGAAACTGAGGACTGAGGAATGACAATAACTGGTGCTTTTAAATGAATGTCCATCGCAAGTCGAAAACTCCTTTGAGCCAGATCTTTTACACTAGTAGCAGCCTTTTCTGCAGCTTGGACTGTAGCAGCACTCAGTGCCTCCTTAGCTGTCTGAAAGTTGTTCAAGAAGGTCTAGAATAAGCAGTTGAAGAAGAGAGAGAAGTCTGTAAACAGGTTTTAATCTAAATAACTCTCATTTTACATCAACCACAACCAGCATCAAACAGCAATTATGCTGCCTATTGTGTAAAATTTTCCTGGGGAAAGGTAATCCAGTATATTCTGTGATGAGCTCAAATAGAGGGCCAAAAAAGTACTAACAGTACAATATGTTCATTTTAAGCCCATCTTTAACTTTTCTTCCTTCATTAGCAAAAAGATTCTTTCACCTCATTAGCTTTCGGGAATGCATTATTTTTAGAGCTCCCCTATGCTTCCAGTGAATACTAATTCCTGTTAAAGCCAGCACAGAATTACTGAAATCCCATTAGTACTTTATTGAAGAAGCCAACATTAGGATACTCAATGAAGGCACAAATACTTAGAGTGATCAATTTACAATCCACATAACACCTATGTGGAAACGTTTGCCTCTAATGTTAGCTCAGAAATGTCTGCAATGAACTCAGGTTTTTGTCAGGTGGAGAATGCAGTGAACATAAAAGCCCCAGAACACCTCAACAGCACCGAGCTTTTCTCCATTTCCCAAGCAGAGGGTGGGAAGTGACTCGCGTGCATTGCGTACATTTTGGGAAATTCAAACCACTTAAGCCTTAAAGGTTTTCAATAGCACACATGAAAAATTAAACCTATCCTTTCTCTTTCAGAAACCTCAGTCACCTCTTGTACCAAAGAAACAAACCAGAAAGACTAATCTGAGAATGCAGTAGAAACATACAAAGGAAAACAAGACCTACCAGAAGAGACATGAGAAATTTGTGAAGGTATACTATTTGAATACAGCCTACTTTCAAAGATAAGGTACCATCCACTTTTGACATGTCAGTGTAGGCTTCTCCCTCTGTAGCATATGGATCTAGTGTCAGATTGAAACTGAAAACTTCATCTCCTACTATAGACACAGCCTAGAAAAGAAGAAAGAGTACCACCAGCCATCAGCAGCTTCTAAAAGGGTACTTAACACAAAGAATAATGAAATACATTGTCAGCTTATCAGATGTTCAAGTTAGATACTATTTTTCTTTAAAAAAAAAAAACCAACCACACACTTTTTGGACATCCATTTTTCTTTTCTGAAAACTACATTTTATCATGCATCTTATTTGAAAAGACATGTTTGTGACAATTTTTTTAAAAAGACTGGAATAAGAATATGTACTACATTTCACTTTTATACACACAAAACTAACCAAGAATCAAGTAAAACTTAAAATCTTGTAGTTGAGTACTTTTTTATGAAGGGTCCTTGAATCAACATCTGTGACAACTACGTCTTTAAGTCCAGCAAAGAATACAGTTTGACTTGATTGAAGGAGAAGAGATGAGTCAAGACCTATAAAGAGAGAAAAAGCAGCATTGCATAACAGAAGTCGGCACTGATTTTCAGGGTGGAGAACACAGGACACCAGTAGGGGAGGTGAGAAAAGTTGCAAAAATTATCATTTCCAACAATCAACTATTTTGTTAGTAATTTGCTAAATTCAACAAAGTTTTCAAATACCCACAAAAAAGTACCTAAACATCCTAGTGTCTGCTTCCAAATGAAAGTCAGTTACCACAGCCCTTGCTGAAGGGACTGTAATTGAAGAACTCTTCTTGATCCAAGGCACTTTAGTCTCTCCGCATCCAAATCGGAATAATTAGAAATCATTCCTCAACTATCATAACTTCTCAT
Organism: Pedionomus torquatus; assembly: GCA_013398155.1. Taxonomy (NCBI): domain Eukaryota; kingdom Metazoa; phylum Chordata; class Aves; order Charadriiformes; family Pedionomidae; genus Pedionomus; species Pedionomus torquatus. The sequence continues at coordinate 339,164 of VZRU01001933.1, forward strand.
AACAAAAAGTTCTAGAAATAGAGACCTTTTGCACTGTATGTCAGACAAGATATCATCTACAGTTCAAATCCAAGTTCATTCACTATAATGTCTGTTATTAAGCTTTAAGAATGTGACCGTACTACAGCTTTGAGCAAAACAGAAAAAATTCTAATTTCCCAATATCAATCATCTCTGGAAAGAAACAAGCTAACATCAATAGAAAAACATTCAACCAATAACCCATCTCTTAACCAACATATGGAGTTAGTAAACTAAGTTTTTCTATCACATACATGTTACTATACTGTATTTAAACACATGACTTCTGCATACAAATAGGTGAATACATCATATGGTTTAGAGTGAATACATCATATGGTGATTCACCTTAGGTGAATACATCATATGGTTTAGAGATGGGCACAAACAAAAGACCTTTCACAACCTGTATTACATTCACTTGTATGTATCACTCATCCTTAAATGTTCATATTAGTAGAAAGTTTTGGCAGCTGACACACTTGGAGGTAAAACTGCAGCCTTGAATTATTGATAGCCCCCTTCAAAACGTAAAAGAATCAAGAAAACAAAACCAAAACAAGGAACTCAAACCCTAAAAATTAAAACCAAAGAAAACAGTTTTAAGGGCTTTTTTTATCCTGTATGATTCAGGTATAGAAGAAAAATATCCAAAGCTTATTTAGCATGAAAAGCCACCCATAATCAAAACCCCGCAAAACATCAATCTAATTACCTCAAACAGTATATCATGCTTTCCTGGCTGGAAGCCAAAAATATTATGACAGACTAGAAGACTGACTTTGAAAACAACAACACAAGCCTCAATAAAAAGAGTAGTCAGATGCTGAAAGTTTCCACCTTAAATATGTTTTAGTCCAAGTATTGGCAACTGCATTGAAACATAACTACTAGATGAGTTACTACTAGCAAAGAATGTAATACCTTGTATCTTGATCTCTGCAATGTTCTTTTTTTCATCACAAATATTTAAACAAAAGGCATCCAACTTGGCAAAAAGCTTGAAGTCAAAGACATCCTTATCCTTGGAGGGTCTAGCCACTATAAGTGAGAGAGGGAGGGATTTTCAAGAGAAACATAATTCATATCTTCACTTAGACACTTGCCAATATTTGAGGGTGGTTTTGGTCTAGAGCCTTTTTTTTGGCATTCAGATGATTTAATTTTGTTTCCCATAGTTTCTTTCATCACCGCTATCATGTTTAAGTCTTTAACATCCCATCTTAGAGAAACTAGGCTTCCTCTGAAGGCAACTCAGTTGAAAAGAGTAAAACACAGCAGCATTTTTTTTCAATCCTATGTTTGATACTACTTGCAATGAAAATTAAAAAAAAAATTATGAAAATTAAAATTATTAGTGATTATTAGGTGTTCAGTAGACACCTTATTTCCAGCTCACCTGATGCTTAAGTTTTGCACTTGGTATTAAAGACAGCACAGCAGCTCCCCTGTGAGCCTATTTCAATATAAATTCGTTCTTCATTTCAGAGCTACAAAACCAGCAAGATTTGCTTTAGGCTAGCAAAGGACTCTAATACTTCTTTGACAGTATACTTAAATTTCCAAGATAAATAGTACTTTGATAATGCTGTGTTATTGATCTCCTCTCTTTCACCATGAGAACAAAGATCGTGCTGCTGTTTGAGTCTTCTTAAATTCTAGTCTGCTCAAATTCAAGTCTGTTTGTGAAATGGTAATGAAACAAGAATATCAGGTGACCTGAAAACACCGTTTAGGATCATAATCATTGTTCCATGTACTATTTTTTTTTTTAAATCAATCCTCCAGCCTGGTGAGTCACAGTCACATAACCTTTGATCTTTACCCCATAGTACAAAGCTAAACATGTTTATCTGGATTTGATCATTTGGTCAGCATTAAAAACATCCTTTCAGAACCATCTTTTTGACTAACACAACCGTACCTTTCTTCAATCTAATGTCATCATCTTGCTTTCCAGCTTTAATTGGCATCTCTCCTCTACTTTCACTGCTTGATGGACTAAGAGCTGTTAGAAAACTGACAGCAGACATAAGTGCCTCTGTATGCAGTAGAAGGTTCAGTGATGAAAAAGCTACCTGTTAAAAACACAAGACTCAATATAACAAAAAAAAAATCACTTACAAGAGTTGGACTGAGGTGCAAAAGCACCCAGTGGAATATAACAATTTCTTCAAAACATAAAAGCTGCATGTTCTATCAGCAACAGATCACAAAGGAAAACAGCTTTACATAAAGCACAGATGTGGTAAACACTTAGAAAACAATCTAGCAACAGAACAGCTGTGACTCTTAACCTATAACCTCTCCTCCCCAGGAAAAAAGCAAAGTCATACAAAATTATTTTAGAAGCATTAAATGAGTGAAAAGCTCATTGAGGAAAAGCACATTGAAAAAGTGGAAAACTTCATTAGATAACTAAGAAATACCCCTGGAGTAAGGTAGTCTAAGCTAAACCAGGACTCAGTCTTCTCAAGCAATATGTTCTGTCAAACGCAGACTCATCCTTCAATGCTCCTTCAATAACATAACGCTACACCAATGCTAAGTAGCAGGTGGTTGCCACATGGATATTTAGTGTAAAGGTACTTCTCAGCAAAGCAACTGAGGAAGTCCAAAAGTTATGTGCCAGCCATGTAGTTTAGTAAAAGTTATCTGCTTGAATGGGCTTGAAATTGGAAAAAGAGGCCAAATACAATTTTTCCAGACACAGAAGTCCCTTTGAAGAGTCAAAAGGCAATCCCTGATGATGATAAGAAAACTCAACTTTCTATACATCAGCATTATTCCATAGTGTCAAGTCAGTCAACTCAGTTTGTGCATTTGCCCCAGTAGCGTAACAGTAGTAGAACTCTCATCCCCTGCTGTGGCTTCAGGAAGATCTTCGTGGCCAAAAGATCGCAGTATTAACCAGACTTCCCTGATGAAATGTATAGATACTCTCAAACTATTGGGTGGCAAGTGAAATATTTCAGTCACTACAACACCACAGGCAAAATAGTGCCAAGAAGTTATACAGGGAGGGAAGTACCTATCACAGAAAACTGACAGCCCTTTTGTTAATTTTGATAATTCCTCAAGACACTGTTTTTCCTTAGATTGAAGTCTTTGGCTCAAAAATAAACCATTAGTACAACAGTCAGAACTTAAGAAGGTAGGTACTTGGTGTCTAAAAACATTGTCCTCTATTGCAATAACTTTTAAGAGATCAAATTATCCTTTTAAAAGCTAAGACAAAAGTGATGGAGAGGAAAACAGTATCACAAGAAGCTACTGAGCCAGATATCAGAGTGAAGAATTAGAACATGCATCCCTCCACCCTCCCTCACCAGAAAAAAAAACCCAATGAACTCATAAATGGAATTAGACTTCTTAGTAAATATAGCCAGAGTGCTGATAATGTCACACTTAGAAACAAACAGATTATTTGACAGAAAAAGGAAAGAATTCTAGACCTCACTATATTTTCCCATATTGGGAATATGAACTTCATGATCTCGTATACATAAGAAGATGCATTCTTAGGTTATTTTGAATTTTATCCCCATGAGCCAAACAGGTTTTTTTTTTGCACAGTTAACATTAACATACTGGTCACGTATTATTAAGATCTAGAAAACCTTCAAAGTACGTTTTAACTCTTTAAATTTCCCCGCTGCAGGGCCAGGTTTTCAGAGGAAACAGGAAAGCCAAGAAAACCTTATTGATTACTCCCTTCTAAGTAAGTAAACCAAAAGAAAGTAAGCAATAAAGTCTGCAAGCACTCACTTGAATCCTTTGTTCAGTGTTGTCAAAATTTGTCTGGAAGCACGGCCCATTTCTGTCAGCCTGAAAACGGTGATACACATGAAGGTTAATATTTATTCAAAACAGAAAACATGTTCTTCGAAAGACAAAAACCAACCAAAAACCAATTCAGAATAGTGGGTTTAAGACATTATAATATCAAAAGCTGCTTCAAAAACAAATTTTAAAAGCTTTATGTGTACCTTGATATACTCCACCTTCAGAAGGTCTAAGCCAGGTTTATCTGAAGAACTGATGAAATGAATGGGTGCTTTTTTACCTGTAACATAACACATGAAATAGACAAGAATTAGGGTAATTTCTGGTCTTTCAGAGAACCAAAGAATTTGTGCCTTTAAGAGCAGAATTAACTTTCGATGCCATATGTTAAAATACATAGCACCACCAAATGCAAATCACTAGTTTCTCTTCCTTAAGTCCAAAAAGGCAAATCTGTACCCCTTCTTTGCAAAAAGACTGAGCACTAACCTATTTCTATTTATCTCTCTTATAAGCATTATGGTGGGAATACAGAGTTTATAATCTATACTAGTGGGACAAGCATTGCCAGTGCACAGCTGTGTACTAAGTACTGTAACTGGAAAACTGGAACAACATTTGGATTTACCTCATCCTTCAAAGTGTTCAAGACCAGGCTCGATGGGGCTTTGAGGAACCTTGTTTAGTGGGAAGTGTTGGAACTCACTGATCTTTAAGGTCCCCTCCAACCCCAAACCATTCTATGAGTCTTTTTCTTGTGCTCACTGAAGTTATAGAGTCACAATTTCAGGCTGCTATATGTATATACACATACTAGTACACTTCTCTTTCATTGCTTATTACCTCCTATTTCATAGTAGTCCAAGCTTATTTTCTTTAAGTAAGTCACAGCTGCCAGATTATAGGTTCTGACAGTAGCTTTTGTCCCAAGGTGCATCACATCAAATACAAGTACCACTTCCTCAGATTCCTTTTGCTTAGTGAGTTCTACTAAAACCTGGATGAACAAGAAATACAGTTATACCATCTCTTCACATGTAGTATTCTTACTATTCAAACCAACAATGGAAAAAGCACAAAAATCAATGCCTTGTCTGTTTCACTGCAAGTATTATTTATTACTTATTTTTATTACAGAGATAAAGTGTAAAAACAGAAAGAAAGTGACTGTTTGATGGTGAGAGATATAAATACCATAGAAACATTTGGGGATTTGCTCTTTGCAAGTGACCTGCCTGGGTATTTTCTACCACCCCTCCCTCCAAATTACTTGCTACTACTATTTTCTACCAAAAATACTTCAGTAAGGGGCTGGTTTGCACCTTTTTTTAATACATAAATATACTTCATCTGTATGTATATTTATTGTTTAGACACATGCCATATAAAATAGCTTCATACACATACCATATATAAATAACTCATACATAGAAATATGTATGTGTATATATGTGTTGGTTTTTTTTTGACCGGTGGCTAAGTTTTTGCACCCACTAAATCTGGAGAAAACTAGTAATAGAATATTGATTTCTTGGTTTAATATTATTTATGTAAAAGGTAAAAATAGAATTCAAGACACATACCTCTTTAATTTCAAACTTCAACTGAAGATCTGTCAGTTCCTCTTTATCAGGCTCCTTATTTGTTACTTCCCCTTTAATTAATGACTTGTTAGCTGGTTCAGAACTTTGCTCAAAATCAAAATATTCCTCTTCAGAGTCTGCTAAACAGAAGTTTCCTCCTTGGTAAGCTTTCCAGAAACAGGGCTAAATATCCCACCCTCTCTTTCCTCTTCCAATGAGATTTTAAACCGTGTGACCAGTTAAAACCTAATCTAACAAAGTATACTTCTTATATCTATATCGCTTTCTTACCCATTTGATGAAAAATGAAGACAATTAAGCCCAATTAAGGAAAGCACTAGAATTTAGCTGTATCATTAGATATTCAAGAACACATATAAGCAAAACCAGTTAAAAGTAAGCTCCAGGAAACAAGTTTCCCAGGTTCCACTATAGGAAAGTTCTTCTCTAGAAGAGCCACAGAAATAAGTGCTCAAATCCAGTCTCAATAGCCACTTGGTATTCCAGTACTGCATTTTCAGAAAAAGGAGACCTTTGCTCATGCGGAACACTTCAAACAATACATATGTTACCTTTTTGCCTCATGTTTGCAGCTTAACACAAGTGTACACATCCTTTAGGCACATTACCTTTTTCATGTGCCCAACCCAAAGTATGTATCCTGAAGTGCAGCAGCAGCAGATGATTAGTATTTGGCCAAATCCATTGTTAGATTTTAATCAATTCTGAAATAACAGATTCCTCTAAACTCTCCGCTAAGAAGGTGTTTTGTGACATCTGAATAATTAAATTGGTTTGCTAATGACATTGCTTATTAATGGCTCACATTTGAAGAGGCTGCTTACATATAATATTCATTAATCCCCCCCAAAAAAGGATTTTTTTTTTTAGAAGTAGCATCAACATCCTAATCAAATCTTCTTATGTACTTGAAGCTATAGATGATCAATTATCTCCACTGTCCTTATAACATGTTTTAAGATCAACAGCAGCCTAAAAATCTTAACTGTTTCTTAAGTTATAGCCTTCTACTTTCACAAACATGTTATCTGTAGCTTCTTACCTGATGCTATTTCTGCTAATAACCGGGGTGCATTAAATAACCCTTTACTAACAGGAATTTCAGGGATAGCAGGTACCTAGAGGGAAGAAAAATAATAAGAATAATAATAAAAAAAGAATCACTACTTTAAAATTTGTATAACTTCCTACGTTTACTCATATTTGTTACTGATGATGCATGTTTCACCTTGCCTCCTCTATAATTCTTAGAAAAGTCAGTTTTGCTAATAATTACAGTGAAATCAGCAGAACAATTAAAAACATTAAGCTAGCCTTGTTTGAATAAGCCCAGCTTTTTGTGATGGAAAATCATAATGAACACACTTTGCCTTACTCAGTTTGGCAACATATCTCTTATTTCAAGTGAAAAATACCACAGACATAAGTAGGAATTCACACTTGCAACAATCACTTCAGTCAGGTTTTTTATTTCAATTTTCTTAGTTATAGTCAGCTTACCTTTGTGCTAGGAATTGACACAGATGACTTCTGAGGCAATGGAATGCTATCAATCAGATCACAAATTGCCTTGATTTTCTGGTCAGAGAGTCTGACGTGCACCAAAGGAAGTCCTCCTGACACTTTAAATCTTTTAAAAAAAAAAAAAAAGATTTATTTAACTTCAAGACAGAAAAGTGTATACCGATTCTTGATTTAATTCTTACCAATACTTCAATATAAAGATCATAGGGCAGTAAAGCTAGTGATTCTGCATTAAAAACAGGTTTCAAATTCAGTTTAAACAGTATACTTCATAACCAGCAAAGGCGAGTAAGGAATTGATAGCCAAAAAAGGTTTCATAAAAAAGTAGCAAACTACTTCTGTTTCATAAGTTAATACCTTCAAGTTATAAAGTGTAACTGAACCTTTGGAGAAAATATAGTTTCCTTTTCTGTAAGTACACAGTAATTAAAAACAACTCCTTTCAACATTAATGTATTACTTTGCCATCCTGGTATCTCTTTCCACCATTGATTTTGCCAACTGTACATGAATATCCATAGGCTGTAATATGTGCAAAGGTGATGGATGTTGAAAACGAGCCTTCTTCCAGTCTTCACCTGCAAACATTAAGTAAATTTAGATTTAAAAAAACATACCTTAATTAAAACAATTAGGAAGCTATCAAAGTTATCAAATAGCATCACTAGAGAAGGATAAAGAACCCACTCACAAAATAGAACAACCAACAAGGCATTCTAAGAGCTTTTGAATCTATTTACAACAGTTCTTCACAATACATTGCCTTGGCAGCCTTAAGCCCAATTCTACCATAAAAGATGTATTTGAACATAGAGCTCTAAAAATAGAGATATCTGCATAAATAAATACAAAACAGTAACCTAGCATTTTGTTGACTGCACAAACTTACATCCAAATCAAGTATTAAGGCAAATTTTAACTGTACTTTCCTGTATATGGAAGCATAATACTACTTATTTACCTTTTTTTGCTGGCATCGAAGTAAAGAGGTGACACACAAATGCAATCAAAAAGCAAGTAGCTGTTTGAAGAGAAACTAACACATTTTTTCACAGTTTAATAACAGGTGTGTATTATAATCTGCCTTTTAGTTAACTACTGGTTTTGGTTTGCACTTTTTCTTCAATAAACATTTATTTATTACAAGTAAGTAGCCTTTATCAATCTTTTGAGTAAACAGCAACTATGTTGATTTGTTACCTGTTCTTCCAAAAAGAAGTTGCACATTTTTTATTTCCACATCAAACTTGTCATAAGCTTTGTCCATAATTTCCTCTAAAGATGAAAAACTAGAAGCTTGACTAATGCCTTGATTTATGCTGTTTAGCTAAACACAAAAGACAAAAAAGCATTTTTCTTATTACTGTACAAGTTTACTGCTGGAGTACAACTATAATAAATATTTAATTAGCCAGCTAAAATCAAGTTAAACTACAGTAATCTTTCAACTTTATAGGAACAAGGGAATCAGCTTTCAAATACTACAAAAAAAATACGTTATCTTTCATTGATAAGAGGCTATCATTTTACAAAAAAAAAAAGGAAACTATTTCCCATGTTTTGCTGAATAAATTAAAAAAATTATAAGATGCTACAGTCATGATTAGAAAATGAAAAAGTTTCCTCGTTAGATTAACTAGTACAAGTATGTCAAAGACAACTTCACAACTCTGAACATTGATCAAATCACTGACCCAAATTTACTTGGTAGAAAACACAGTAAGTTAAAACACATTCACACAGATGATCATCTTTGCCTTCTGGAACAAAAAGAAGCTTCAGATGGCAGCTATGTTAAGAGAAAAGAGTATTTCCTTCCTCTGAGCTTATAAGGGTGATCATGTATATACCTGAAAAGTACCAAAGTCCAAAATCAGCAAATCTGATTTTTCATGGTAGAAACCTGTCTGTGGAATCACAAGGTAGGAAGGTTTCAGATTTATCTTCAAGTCAAGGACTTTCCGCATTTCAATAATATGAACTAATCCTTAAATAAAAAGGAAGGGACATAAAATTGAAATGTAATTGACAAGTGAAACATTTGTTCCAGTCAACATATAGAGAGAAGCTATTGATCTGAAAGACAATGCATCTCAAGTAAAGCATTCCTTTGGTAGCTTTCTACTGGTTTCTCATTAAACTCAATGCTCTCCCCCACAAAACACCCACTAATCCTCCAAGTCAAAAACTCAAGTTAAAAACTGAATCGTATTATTTGGCCGGTAATCAAAATATAAGCAAATTGTTTAGAAAATCAAACTGAAACATTTTTAGACATTCAGACGTTCACTTCAGGAGATACTTGTTATCTTACCTGTAGCGGTTCTTTCCTTAATTTCTTCAAGCTTCATTAATGTGGCTGATGTTAGTCTTTCAAGATCCATTCCCTTACTTGTCTGAAAGAACTCTACCATCGCATTTATTGTTCTCTTCACAAAAAAAAACAAAACAAAACAAAACAACAAAAAAACAGAAAAAAAACACAAACAAAAAAACCACCACACAAAACACAACAGAAAGGGATTATTGGTATACACAGGAGTTACTCAGTAAAAACCTAAAAATAGATCTTGACCAGACAAAGAGAATAGTGGCAGAGAGAGGATAATCAGAAAAAGAGGCAAAAGTTTTGGTTACTACTCACTGCATCATATTTTATTTCCACAGGTTGTGATTCAATACTAAGACTCTGGTCAGCAGGACTATCCTCTGGGTTAACATTAAACTCTATCTGAAGTAGAGAAGACTTGCTATCCCCTATGGAAGCCACAAGAGATGGTACAATGTTTTCTTGTCTCAGGCCTGTAACGTACCAGTTTTCAAGCTTTGCTTCAACCCTAAAGATGATGAATAATTGAATAAACTTTATTAGAATACAGAAGAGTTCCATCTGGTAAAGACAAGCAAGATGAGAAAGCCTTTGATAAAGCCAAACATGACTAGCTTCACAGAACTAACACAGCACACAGTTAAGAAATTGTTACACTAATAAAGTGGGAAAATAAACAGGAGGCAAGATGTTCACAGTGACAGGACTGTGGTATTTTCTTTTTACCTTCTGTGATCTGCAAGGTAGACTGAAAATAACTTTCAGTTCATGGTTACTAAGAGAATCAGTTGAAAGAGAAAAGAAGTGCAGAATTTTTATGCTACAGGTGAAAAAGAGCTAAGTAAGATTTAACTGTGACATACTGATTTCTAAATTCAGTTACAGACTTGTTTTGGTGCAAATAGGTATTCTTTACCAACAGCTTCCCTGATAATAGCATTAAGTGGAGTCAGTAGAAAAACACCTCTGAAAGAAGGCTCACCAAACCACACAAACTTCACTCATACTCAGAAATACTTATTAGATACAGAACCAAAAAAATCAGTTGTGTATCTCCAGCATTGGAAACTTTGGGAAGCAACACAATTTGGGCATAATCAGTATCACATCATAAGCCTGCCTCCACAGGCAGTTACATTCTTCCAAAAACTTAAAATCAACTAAATTACATGGCATGCATTTACATAAAATATTCTCAAAACTCTTTTTATTTTTGTGTAGCATTCAGGCTGTACATTCAATGTTCCCTAAAACTCCATTCTACGTTATTTATCATGTCCATAAATTTAAAAGTTCATGTAAGACAATGCACTACACCAGAAAAGATGTCAAAAGCTAGGAAAGGTGAAAAGTAGTGGGGTGTGGAGAGAGAAAGAAAATACCAAATCAATTACTTAATGGCTTGTGCTCCTGGGCGCTGTGATACTTTGGTACTCAGATCAATTATCTGTACTTTAAGTGTTTCTGCCACATTCTTGTCTTCTTTAATTATAAGAGAAGTGCTTAACAGCTTCAGTGTCACAATGTGGGCAACATACTAGTGAAAAGGACAGAGAAAATTTGAATTAGTCATCCTGATACTAATAATTTTTCAGAACTCATAATTTCAACTCATCTAATGAAATGTGGTATTTAACGCTTTTCCAGTCAATTAAGAAACATACCCTTAAGTAGCAGCCACTTCTACATAAAACACAGTATTTCAACAAATGCAGAGTGGATACAGTCTGTATCTGTTTTCAAGACTCAGGCAAGTTAATTTTAAATCACGAAATCAAGCATAGCTAAACTACACTTGGTAGAGAGCTATCAAGATAATCAAAATCATCACAATCCCATCAAATAACTACATTTTAGAAGATACTACACACATGCATTTGTTATCCTTGCTGCTGAATGTCATCTCTCAACTTATCAATAACTGGTTTTGGCGTCCTGACACAGTTACCATTCTATGATTGTATCAATCAGCAACTTATGAAGAATACTTTTTAACTGAATTTTAAGGCTGCACCTATCTTCAGGGTATTGAGGGAGATCAGTGCACCTTTACATTTAATTTGTCCAAATTAAAAAATAGAAGCTTTTCTACACGGGTAAACAAGGCAAGTGTGAAACAACAAAAAAGAAAAAAAAAAAGCCCCAGGACTGGGAATAGTTTGGGCTGTGTCTTCTTTGTCAGTAAGAGCTGCTTGCTGCTGCCCTATTCTTTTCAATTTGACAGGAACACGGGTTCATACAAAATCACTAAGGCCTCCATGGTGCCACTGAAACATTTCTGAGCTTCCTTCTGTGAGGCACATGGGAGCCTGAGAAATGTATACCAAGAGAAACCTTACTATTTCACATTTTCTCATTGTCTACTTTCCAGCTTTCTTCCTATAAGCTCTCTCAAGAATACTATACCTGTAAAGTTTCATCTTTTATTCCTTTGTCAAAAAGTATGTCAGAAACTCTTTTTACTTCTAATGCTTTCTTTTATGTAGGAAAAAGAAGCACTACAAATGAAATCTCCTAATATTAATCATTAGGAAAAACATTTTCCAAGTAACATAACATGATCCTTCTAAGAAAAGCATCCCTGAAAATTATAAACATTGGGTCAAACAGGAAAAAAACAGATACTACTCAGCTTTAGATAAACAACAACTACTCAATTATCACAGCAGTTGACTTTGGAGTTAAAAAAAAACAAACACACAAACACACAAAAAAGAAACCCCAAACCACATCAACCAAAGAAAAAAAAAAAGAAAAACTCAACCAAAAAGACAATACAGAGTAAATGAGTTTTCATCACAACAGGTAGCAAGAAAGAGATGCAATGAAAAAGCTAACATGGAATCTTTTTTCAGTTACAATGAGCTTTTTTTCCCATTCTCTTCCAAGTAGTAAATAGCCATCTAGCCAGTGATCGCTGTGCAAAAAGCAGACCACCAAAGAAACTATTAGTCATTCTTTTTTTCTTTTTTTAAAAAAAAACACATTTCAGAAGTCTTCTTTGTGCATTCAACAGATTTGACACTGACGGATATTACACTGCCTATCTTAACACTAACACACCTGGAGAAGAGAAGGTTCTGGAGAGACCTTAGTGCAATCTTTCAGTACTTAAAGTGGGCTGACAGGAAAGCTAGGAGGGACTCTTTATGAGGGAGTACACCAACAGAACTAGGAGTAATAATTTTAGACTGGAAGAAGGTAGATTTGGATTAGGTACCAGGATGACACTGTTTCCTGTGAGGGTGGTGAGGCACAGGAACAGGTTGCCCAGAGAAGCTGTGGATACCCCATCCCTGGAGGTGTTTAAAGCCAGGCTGGATGCGGCTTTGAGCAACCTGCTCTAATGAGAAGTGTCCTTGCTCAAGGCAGGGAGAGTGGAACTAGATGATCTTTAAGGTCCCTTCCAACTCTAACCATTCTATGATTCTACAATTCTATGCAGCAGAAAGGGGTTTTGTCTGTTTGCTTGCTTTTTAAACCATCCCGGTAAGAAGTCGCTTACCTGCTTTGGTAAAGAAAGGCAACGGGAGCTGTCACTATATCCAATGGCAGTAAAAAGCTTAGCTTTCTCTTCTGGTGTCATTATTTCATCAATAGCTAAAAACCAAAACCCACAGAAATTTGCACTTCAATTAGTAATGATAGCATTTTTTTCCTCCCATTTATTTTCTATTGTACTGAAGTTCTGCTGACACATTTCTTTGATTCTTCATATTGCACAAGTTCCATATCATAAAAATTTACACAGAAGCAGTCTTCATAAATGGTATTATATACTTAGCACAGAAATCATTATAACTTACATTAATAGAGTACTCATAATTCCAAGTGATGAAAATAGCTTTGAAGAGTACTATTAGAATAAAATTCTGATCCACATAACAAATCACCAGAATACAGTAGTCCAACCATCACGTACTACACAAGCAGCTAAAAGTTCCACTCTTCTTCTTATCAGTGTTCAAAAATGTTTATAGCGGTTTTGGAAATATCCCTTATTTGCCAGGTCGATATTCATTAACAGTAAGTAATATTATAGAATGGATCAATGTTGCATTGTACTGTTTATGCTATACTCTCTCCTTCCATGTAATAAAGCAAAACATACTATAATTTTCTTCTTAATGTATATAAAAACTTAAGGACACCATAGAAGTTAGCGCCTTCCAGTTTACACCTACTTTCAGGAACTGGTGTTTCTTCATCATCTTTTTTCCTAGATTCTCTTTTACCCCAGAAACCACTAAACCATCCTCCGCTTTTTTTTTCTGCTTCAGCAGTTTTCTTCTTCAGTAGTTTTTGTCCTGATCTTATCGTCTACAAACCAAACATTAAAATATATAATTAATATAGTAAATATATTTTGTTTTTCTGTAAATAATACATGTATGTATGCATGTTAAACAGCTCTTTAACTGATGGACAGCAGCACCACCCAGCAAAGGATTAAGATCACTGACCCAACAAGTGAAAAGAGGATCACGATTAGGGGGGGAATTGAGTACACACACAGGTGTGTGTGGAAACAAGCATGTGTTACTTTCACTTTGGGCACTTTTTCTACATGTTTCATTACCATTTAGACTACAAAAGGCAGTATTTAAGAGGATACAAGAAGCAATTACATTCCCTAACTCTAGCAGTAACAAACCCGAAGACTGATCCAGTACCATGACGTGTATTCAAAACTTTTAATTTGTATTCAGGCTTTCACTATGCATTTTTGAAATCAAGGTGTGACCACAAACATCTTAAAAACAATAAACATTGTTATTATTTTTTTCATCTTCATTTTATATATGTTCTGCTTACATAGACCAACAGAGGCTATATTAGCATGAACAGTTATTATATGATGCAACTACGGAGGTTAGTTTTCATGTTAGGAAAATAGCTACCAGTAGCATGCTTCTCACAAGACAACTATTCTGAGCAAGTGCTCAGTGTACTAGATGGTTTTGTTCTTAACTGCATACACAACACTTTTCAAATTAAATTCCCTTTTAAGTGTCACAAATTATTTCCAAAACAAAATGCAGCTAAAGAATTCATCTTCCTTTTAACAATTCTGAGTTATCTTTTAATTAGATTGGATATTCCCCCAAAAAGAGAGTATCTAAAGGTGTAGTTAGGATGGAAACAGCTGCATGTTTGATCTTGAACAGCTGCAGAACCAGTCTTGAAAAAACAGAAGTCAAAGGTAAAAAAGAACCATTAAATCGTCACCATTAGGCAGTTGCCTAAATGATACAACATGGATAGCAGTACCATTGTACACACACACCAGTAGGGTTTTGGGACTGGTATGGGAACTGATTTACTTATTCTTGTCCTGGAAGGGTAGAAGATTTGCTTTCACACTTCCCTATCCAATCATACTCAGCACAACTTTTTTTTTAGCATTAAAGTATTAATGAACAAAAAATATATCTTACCTCAACTTGTGCTTGTTGTCTTGCTAAGACTATATTGAAAACATCAAGCTTTCTTTCTAGGTCCTGTAAAAATGTATGATGAAATTATTTGCCTCTGAGACGCATTTAGGAAAGGCTCACTGTTATGGATTCTCTACCAGCTCCTTCACATTTATACTCCAATTCTTTCTAGATTTGCTCGTTCAAGAGTATACCTTTCTCATGAACTTTGCTAGAAGATGAAACCTGATTTTAAGCAGGTTTTTTAATTGTTTTTTTGTTTGTTTGTTGGGTTTGTTTTTTTAAAGAATTATCTTGCATTTCATTAAATTCATCCAGGTTCATTAACCTGGAACCAAGACGGGCTTATTTAGATGGCAATTTATAGTTATTTTCTTTCTTTCCACAACAGGTTACACTGAACCTCAGATTAAATTGGTATTTCCACATAACTCTCACGCTCTTGTAAAATCACTAACCTTGATTATATGGTCATGTATAAGTTTACTTAAGAGACCAAAACATACTTTCTCCAAAGAGAAAAAACACATACCTGAATTTGCCTCTGTGTTTCTTCTGACAGTTTACTCTGTGTGAGCTTATTTTTGTACATATTTTTGTAACTCTTCAGAAGTTGCCTATGTTGTTTTATGTTAGTCCATGACCACATTTGTGTATGTCTCTTGACATGAACTTCAAGAACGCTGTTACCTGCATATTTCCACCTACAATAATTCACACTTGTGAGTAACTTCCCATTTCATTTCTGCATTACAACTTAAAAGTTGCAGAAGCAGCTTATTACTATGCAAACATTTTGTTTATCATTCGTCATTTGAGTAATGTTTTAATAACAATTTTATTGATTTCAACATCACTTGTCAAAAATGGACTGAGGGCTTATATTTAATGCCTAAAGAACTATAATCTGCATTCTTTATTGACTTCTGCATGTTTTTAAATTCAAGTGTGCACAGTGCTGTTACAGCCTAAGTAAAGCATGCATAAAGTGTAAAACACTTTGATAATTAGTATCAGTTATTACTTAAAAATGTCTATCAGCTCAAAACTGAAAATTACAGTTGACATACATGTTTCCCTTGTAATACATTTCGTAAATCTATTTTCTTTAGTCTTTCTAAAATTACATTGTAACCTCTAGAAAGAGCATCAGCATTTTTTTTTACAGATTTTAGGAACCAGGGTTAGCTCTTCAAGTCAGGTTTTCATCACTTGGTTGTTTCACATGTTCTCTTCTGAAAGCTTTTTCTACTCAAGTAAGCAAAGCTTGGTGGAACTCACAATGTTACACGCAATCTAGTTTTAAAACTCCATTTAACCACAAAAGAGAACAAAGACTGGAGAGGACTCCAGAATCTCCCAAATAATGCACATAGCTTACCATTGTTTGGCATTTTTATGGAGAGATACATCTGGCCGAAGCCTTCTGTATGGCGCGTTGCGAACCATGTAATCTATTGACTCCAGAAGATCTATCATGCTGAGGTACTAAGCAGAGAGAAACACGTTTCTTGGCAGAGGTTCAGATTTTGTTGCAAGAGGTGCTTAAACTACATGCACACCATGATGTTCAGTATTCCCTAAACTATACAGAAATTTAAGCATATGCATTTTCATCAGTATGTACGAGTAGACCAACCATACCCATTGCCCTCAAAGTACACACCACTATATGAACTTCTAGCCTCCTTGAACAAAATCAGCTTGCACTTCTCTTATCCTGCTCAGCACAAAGGCTCAAGCTCTCAAAACCCTCTTTTCTTTTCTTAATTTGTCAATACACAACTTCCCCAGTTTCAGAACTGCCTTTGCATTAGTTTACCTTACAGGTATTGTTCTGAACTCAGATTACATCCTGACATCAGTAAGAGCTAAAAAGCTATCAGCAAACTAACTGTAAATTATCACCGAATAAATGAAAATTATCACTAGCATTGCTGGGGAGCTAGCTAAATGAGTTCCTTGATACTTGAGTAGGCTTTGTTGCCAAAGCCACTATACTCCATTCATTCCTTTGCTTCTATCTTGGCATCCCAGCAGTTATAATGCTGGCTTACAGTTTTACAGGATAAGGGTTACTCATACGAATTACACCATTCTCCATGTGAAAGTAATGCTACTGGAAAGGCTGAATACAGAATAGATGGTCCCCAAAGGGTTCATAGATAACACATCAGAGTGTCAAGATCCAGCACCAGGAAAAGATTGTTGCACAAAGGGAAAATGATCCTACACTTTTTCCCACAGCTACTGTTGAACAGTTTAGACAGTCTATTTGCATACACGCAGAAAATTCCCAAAGAAGAATGCTTTCCAACAAAAAAATCCTACAGTTCATCACAAATGTCAAAATGGGTGGTCATGTACACCAAGCCAACTTACCTGTGGCTTAGTGAATTCAATGACAATTCTCTGTACTTCTATATTACAATCAATCTTGGGAGTTTTCAGTTCTGCTTCTGCATGTGGGTTTATGTATAGTCTTGCAGAGGCTGATACTGGTCTAAAAACTTAAAGATTAAAAAAAATTGAGATTAATTTTATGTTTACCATTAGTGTACGGGGAAAAACCTTGAAGAACTTATTTCCACTGCCTGATATAGGAATCACTTTGTACTGGCAATTAGTATGCTCAAGATCCACAGAATCAGGATACAATTCTCACCAAAAATTAAGGTAGTCCAGCAATAATCAAAAAGCATACAAGCTCTATTGTGTTCTATTATGGTTAAGGCTTTTATAAAATAGTTAGTATGGGCATGCCTGCATGACCAGGTCAGGCTGCTGTATACTAACCTGCTCAGAAGAGTTTATATTCACTCATTCTTAGCCTACTTACTATAATCATGATCTTGAGGTGCATTACCACTATGTGGAATTCCTTTTTTCAGCTGATCCTGTAAAAGGAATATGACACTACTTAGCAATTGCTGAAGAGCATTAATTTTTTATGGTTCTCTAAACTGGGCAGAAAAGCTTAAATTCATGTGTATTTTGCAAGGGCCTCCTCTCCCTAAATGGAAAAGCTAATATAGCACCATGTTAAAGAGAATTCCAAGTTTCTCATATCAAGTGGAAGGTTAGTACAAGTTTTATTCAACTTCTGTCTAAATCTTGCAATAAGAACTAATGTAAGTTAGTTTAGAAATACATAGCTCATGTGTACACTCAAATATGTGGCATAATAGATCAAGCATTTGTTTTTAAGCTCCTTAAAGCTACCAGGAGTATCTACTCACATTCTACCCTTCCTCATTTTTAGCATGTAAGGAGGCCAACTTGAGCCTTGCAATATTTCGCAGGTATGAGAGGAACTGAAATACAGAAAAGTCAGGAAAATAACAGAACAGCCCAAGAGGCCTTAGAAATATCATGCTAGAAGTCTTAATTCAAAAGGAAGCCTGCCTGATGACATAATTTTGCAGCAATTTATTGAGAATGCTATATTTGAGCCCAAACATTTTACCTAGTTTCAGAATTGCAATGGCAGAATTGGTTAAAAAAGGGCTGCTTTTAGTAAGTTGTAGATATCATCTATTACATGAAGGCAGATAAAGTGCTTGTCCCCATTATATTTTATAGACTGTCAATATTGAGTTCTTTTTACAAAGAAAATATTTTTTAACTTCAACATGAACCTCTTTCTAGTTCCTTGTTTAAATACTGGTTTCTATTTTATAAAAAGTACACTTTCTCACTTAAAATATTTGTATTTCACTGTATTTCCTGTTTGCTGGTATATATTAATAAACGCTATATTTCAATGAGATAAAGTATAAAACAGCTCATCTCACAATCAGCCTCATGCTCATGTTATTTAAATACAAAAACTGTGGTACCAAATTAACAGCTTGCTACAGATTATGCAGCTTATTTTTACAACATAGATCAATTAGCTACTACAATAAATCTGATTTCTGGTAAAGCTGCTTAAAATTAAGACCGAAACAGCCTGTCTGGATGAAAGGTCTAGCTTCCAGGAAACAAGCTACACTAAAAATTACACATAAATTATATTCCAGTATTTAATAATGTTACTAAGTAGGACATGTTATTTGCTATTTGTTTCTTCCCTGTATTGGTTTTAAAATTCTGAAGAAGAGAAGACTTAACAAGTGGGAAAGAAGATTTACACAAGTAATCTTAGGCCCATGATGAATTACATTCTTCCCCTGTGCTTCTTCAACTGTTCTCAGATGTGTTCTGGTCTTATTCCTGCTCTCCCTCTCTTCCCCTTTTAGGCACAAGGATACAAAGAGTAATCATAATTTACAAATATAAACTAACAGAAGTCATCAAACCGTCAAAAGATACAACCCAAATAATGGAAGCGATACCAGTACACAAAGTGATACTAGAATATAGCACTAAAATTGCTAAGGATTTCAAAAACTGGAAAAACTAGTGAGATGCTTCAATGTAACAGGTGGTCAGAATACTGGATACTATTTGTTACACTACAGTTGTTCTGCCTCAGCACTCAAAGACATGTTTACACATTGTAAACAAGCAACTCCATTTCACAGTGATGGAGGGCAAAACCCTAATTCTTTCATAAAAAACCTGTTGAAAACTTGCTTGAAGATGGAATTCAAAGTGGTACTGAATGATACATGGAAAAAAAAAAAAAGCAACTACTCTGGCATTTTCATTTGTAGCTTCATTGATAGCAAATTGAAGCCTCCTTGGAAAGAACCGAGATCTAAGCTGCCAGACATGTCAGGTAAACCCCCAAAGCCATCCGTCCACAAACACATCAAGGACTGATTCACAAAGGATCTTATGGACAGCAACAGGAGTGAACATGTGAAGGTCTAGAACTTTTGGTGCTTGCTCAATTCACACTGTATATTGGTTTGCATTTACATTTCACTTCAGATCAAGATACAACAGATAAAACATCTACCGATAGGTAATTCTGAAGACCCCCATACTAATGTAACCTTGTTATTAAAAATATGTAAGCATTTCTGCTAAACTGAAAAAGAAGTGGAAGACTTCGGTTTTAAGTTCCACAGAACAAAACAAGATTCAAAGAACATTAAATAATTGGCTAGTTTCAAGCACTTCAGTTTTCAAGCTTTCACACTAGTACCAAGCTTACTAGGTTAAGGGTATATTTTAAGGAGAGAAGCAAAAATACTGATACCTGTAAGAGAAAAGCACAAAAAAAGGAAACAAGTAGTATTGCACAAGGACACAGGGAACAAATGTATTGCCTTTATAAACATAATCGGTCAAAAATGTACCATTTTTGGTACACGTATTCACACCAGAAATACAATGCAGATGTACACATGTGATCTTCTCCAAAGTAATATGAAGTGAGATTCAAATTAACAACAGTAATCAGATGTCCACTACTCCAAGCAAAATTACCTGTTTTCATAACACATTTTACAGTTCACTTTCAGAACCTAAGATACTCAGTAACATACTACCTGAAAAGTTACTAGAATAACTAGCTGTTTCTCATAACCTAAAAATAAGCTCTTTTAACCACATTGAGTGACCATCTGAAAAAATTAACAGTAACCATGCTTTTGCAAGTCAGAATTCCCCAGCTGTCATAAAGATGTGCTCTCAACCACAATTTATGGCTAAACAACTACCCTGTTCACACTGCCAAAGGTTCCAGTTTTTCTTCTGGGAAGTTAGAGGATAACACCCCAATGAAATGAAAGCAAAACAACTGCTTCACACACTTGTAATAGTACGAGTTGCAGTATTCCACTACTTATCCAGCCAACAGCAACTTGAAACATGAATCAATCAGAAAAAAATAGACATAGCTTACAGGAAGCCCCCCTCTCCCCTCAATCTCATTCTACTCTTTCCCTCTAATTACCATTTTAAAATATCTGCTCCTCCTCTCATCTTGATTTACTCACAGTGCTTCAACTTCTGTGCTGGAGCACCTTCATCTATTTCTGTAGTCTTTATACCACTTAAGTTAGCCTCATCAAATTGAATAAAGCATTTCACAGACTCCTAGGATCATCTAGGTTGGAAAAGACCCCTGGGATCATCGAGTCCAACAATCTACCCTACTCTACAAAGTTCTCCCCAACACATCTAAATGACTCTTAAACAAGTCCAGGGGTGACAACTCAACCACCTCCCTGGGCAGCCTATTCCAATGCACAACCACTCTTTCTGTGAAAAATTCTTTCCTAATGTTCAGTCTAAACCTACCCTGTTGGAGCTTGAAGCCGTTCCCTCTTGTTCTTTCACTAATTACCTGCAAGAAAAGACCAGCACCAACCTCTCTCTACAGCATCCTTTCCAGCATCACCTTCTTCGCACAGTCTACCTTAATTATGTTCTACCCAACCTCATTTTCAAAAGTCACTGTGCAGTCCTACTGTGCACTCTGCATTTAAAGCTGCAACCCTCTCTATGTGATCCAAGCACAGCACACCCATTCACTGATTTATGCAATTTATTCTAATGAAGCTCTTCAAGATTTGCCAAAACTATTACTTATAATGATGGCTGCTACCACATTACTATATTAGCCCCTCTGCAATTTCTGTTTCTTTGTTTAGGTCTGACAAAGGATATCCACTCAAGCTTTGGTTTAGTAAAAATCAAAAAAAAACCCTTTTTCTTTTACATCTTGTTCACCTATCCGGCTTCACTCTATTGGCTAATCTCAGTCATGCAGTTTCAGTAATCTGGATAGAGTGATACAAGTTCCTGCTCTGATAAAGATCTAATATTTTGAATTTTTATTAAATCTATGTTTGTTTATCATCTCAACATTGCCTTTTTCATTGCAGCAGAGATGTAATAGCTCATACTGCCCAGATACTTAGTAAACAGTATGGGGTAAACAGCATGAAGACAAGATGAATATGCCAATAGAAGATGATTTTACAGATGCATTTTCTGACCTTTCCTAAAACCTATATGGGTTGATAACAAAGTTCACCAAAAAAATAAATAGCTATGAATCATGCAATGAATGTATGATCCTGGTATCAGAATGCAGTTGACCATAAAGCATGAGGAGTGGGGTGGAAATTAGTACGGTGCACTTTTGGATACTACAACAACTATAGAATATAGTACTGTTTAATGCATTTTCTTCTACATTACCAATATTTGTTCACGGGATCCATGATAATACATTTTGCTGTGTATATTCCAATAAGCACTGAGGCTGTCCAGGCACAAAAGCTGCACAGGAAAGAAAACATTCAACAGATTCACTACTCAGTATTCAACCCATTCTATGAACCTAGCTTTCCACTTGTGAAAACAAAAAACAAATTAAAGCAGACTAGACAAACACACCACTAGCATTGAGATGTATTTAATCTTCTAATACTATTTTTGAAGTGAAAAATTGAATTGCTAAAAAGCAAGCTCTTAAAGCACAAAAGTTCGTGCACATCTGTTAAGCAACTCTGGTTTCTGGGGCGAGGGTGCACAAACCCAACATTTGGCCTAATAAAGAAGCCAGGATTATTAAACTCTCCTTATATTGTTCCAGTAATTTCTTTGGTTTTAGCACACTCCTTCAGCATGAGGTTGGGGAGCAGAAAGAGCAGAAAAACTACTTAGCCACCAAAATTCCAGTTACATTAGGCACACAAACTACAGTAGGAAATGGCAGTTTGACAACTTATTTGAAAACACAATTACCATGTAGACTTGCTGTATAATGTATTTAATGATGAGATCAGTGTTTGCATTTAAGGGTAATTATTATTGAAATCATAGAACTCAAAGTTATGCCTTACCTAAAGCCAGTTATTTGTGCTCTACTTCCGTTTAAATACACAGCAAAATTGAGAAAAAGGGGAGAATTTGAAAAGCAAACTGTTTTTCCAATTTTTATTAAGGTTATTTCTCTCCCAGATTAATTGCACTATTCACTTGTGTAGAAAAAAAAAAACCAAACCTCAAACCAACACATTACCTTGTATATTATTTTTGCAGCTTCATTCAGAATAGAAGGTGTCCAGTTCTCATTTGTTGTCTAAAAGTTCAAAGTGATATAAATCTATCTTACTTAACACATTTGGAGTTTTATCCTTTCAAGTACAGAGTACATCATTTTGGTGCTATCAATTACAGAAGCCAGCTTCCCTAGTGAGCATACAAGCAAGTCAAAAGCTTATATAAAACTTAACAGTTTATTTTGATTTTCAACTCCTCATCCTACCCATAAAATCCTTAATATCTAAGGAAAACAGCAGTTAGCTGAAGTCTTCTTCCCCCATTTTTCAAGAGGTCTGGCAAATAGCACATTTTTTACTGTCATGATGTAACATTTGCCCTTATTTATTAGGCCTGGAAATAACCTGTCCTACGAGAATAAATATAGGTAATTTTAAAAAGTAACTTGGATCACGAAAACACACACCCCCCACCCACCCNAAGCATGATGTTCCTCAGTTACCTTTCCTTCTGCTTACATAAACTTCAAGTGCCATTTGCATGAATAAAAGATTCTCTTTGCTTCCAGCTGTATGCACGTTTTCATTACATCCTCTTAATACATTACTTCTCATTTCTGCTACTCCAAAGACAAGTAAACCAAAACCATAAGAACATGCATGCACACACACACATACCAGTAAGCTAAGTTCGCTCAATGTCATTCCCAAGGAAACTGGACACTGTGGATTTGTGATCTACAAAAATAGAAAAATAACAACT
Source organism: Pedionomus torquatus (assembly GCA_013398155.1). Lineage (NCBI taxonomy): Eukaryota > Metazoa > Chordata > Aves > Charadriiformes > Pedionomidae > Pedionomus > Pedionomus torquatus. The sequence goes on from VZRU01001933.1 coordinate 362,537, forward strand.
ATTTATTTCTCTTGCTGCAAACAGAGATGTATCATTTAAAGTTCACTGAAATCTTGACATGTTTTGAAGATCTTTCTCTGATTAATTATTCTAGCTGAAGCACCCTTGGAACTCCCTGAATTGTGCCAAAACTAGTATGGCTTTAGCGTAAAGACCCAGGAGTTCAGTTCAAGCTGAAAATTTCCTTTGGGTTCCTAAAATCTTCACACAGGAAAGAATTAAGAACTACAGAGTACCGCACCTCAGCTGGCTGTATCATTTTATGACTGTCATTCCTCTACCATTTTAAATTTAGTGTCTCTGAAAGTAGGTTTGGGAAATACTCTATATCAAATGATTTTATTTTACAATTAAAGGTCTCATCACAAGCTGCTTTATCAGTTTCCTAAAGGAAGCTGGAAACAAGATAGAATATCACCTGTTTGGTTCACATAAGCATTTTCATTTATAAATTGTTTTCAACTATTTACCTTCCAACTCTACTGTAACCCCACCAATTTCTGCCATTCAGGACCTCAGCCAGCAAGACTGAAAAATTCTGTGTATCAACTGCACACACTAACATGTGACAAATAGCCACCATCCACATTTTAGTGAACAAAGACTTGGGCAAGACATATCCAAAGTATTTCTGGTTTTCAGACACATGTGAGGTACTCGATTTAAAGAGGCACAGAAGAAACCACAGCAACTTTTTCAATGAGGCAGATAATTTCGCTGTATGGACTAGACAATCATGACTGGAGTCCAATTTATAATTAAAAAAATACATTTCAGATACTTACATCATCTTCATATTTAACATGAATCCCTGTGATTTTGACTTGCACATTTTTTATAACTTGAGTTGCAAGCTTCTCTAAGAAAGTATCTTTTTTTTCCTCCTTCGGTTTGTCTAAAAGAAGTAATTTTTTAGAAGTCAGCATTCAGTGTAGTAGTTGCATCTTGAACTTAACCACACCAACGGCTACACTAATGTAAATTTAATGTTTCCTCTAACATGAATAACTGACATCTAAATTTTCACTTTAGATAACATATTCACACTTTTTTCCTTTTCTGTACATCCACATTCTGAAGCTCTGTGTGCACAACCCACCCATAAGAACACTTGTGTCTAAGTTTCAGTCAAAAGAGTTTTAGCTTACAGCAAGTTCTTGTTTAATACATTTAGCCCCACTGCTTTTAAGGTAAAAGGTTCTCTTCTGAGAGCCCCTCAGCAATTTACTGGGGGCTTCAACAAGCAAATAGGTAAGACGATGTAATTCAGCAGAAAATACCCTTGAATAATCAGGTGAAGAAGATACTTGGACAAGAGACCAGTCTTTTAGAGCCCTTTCTACAACACTGCCTGAGAAAACTAAAAAGCTGGCACATCTTAAATGAACGTAATGATTACTCTGAAATACTCCATACTGGATTTCTACTGTGACCATTTAAGCTAGGTCTGCATCAGACTTTGCTATGCCAAGTATTCAAGTACACAATATTCAACTATTGTGATACTTGAACTTACGCAGAAGAAAACAGGGTAGCAGAAGTTTGGCATTATACCCAAGACAAACGGACACATGCCCAAGCCAGGGTGGAGAGGACGTATTTACCATCCCTCATTATTTAATGACAGAACTCTAAAAATATGATCTCAGGCAGAGTGTTTCAACATTTTACCTAAAATATGGTTTGATGAGCTGCTTGTTCTCTAGCTATCTTTATGGGCCACTTTATGGGTCTGGTTCTGTATATACTCTCACAAAGCAGCTATCCTGGTGAAATGCCACTAATCAGCCTACTGAACTTGAACATTTTTGTTGCAGATGTTACAGATGGCTGAAGTTGAAGAAACAGTCATGACCACTCAGAGAGAGATAAGGACTACAGGTTTTGACTAAGCTTAGGTTTGCACTCTGATTTTGACGTCTCAGCTTACTTAAACTGCAACCATTTAAATATGTAGTGCTTGCTGTACAGCACAGTAACTTTGTGCATCTTGCTATAAAAACTAGGATAATTCTTTTTTAAAACTTTAAGAGATTCAGAAAACATCTTTAAAAATAAACACTTTGCTATTGAACGTGATATGGCACTATTTTAGTCATGACAAAATCTAACTTCAAGTAAGAAAATTACCCAGGAACTCAGAAGAAACTAAAACATTATACCACTTTTACATGCAACTCACATTTCTTCCTACTAATCATTGCTTCGTAAGTCCCACTTCCTATTAACAGGAACCAACACAATACTGATAAATAAATAAAAAAAATGAGGACAAAAGGGCTTTTCAAAGCTTCATGACCTTCAAGGGCAAGCAGCAACCCAGTAATAATTTTTCAGGCAGATGCAGCTACCAGCAGCAATAAAAGTCCAATACCTTACAGAGCTTATCTAGGGTTCCCACAAAGCTCTTATGTCTACTACAAGTCTATGCTGCAGCTTCCTCCAAGATCAAATACGTAACAATACAACTACATGGGATATGGCAACGCATTCTCAGTCATGTGCTAATACTGGATACCTACAGAGTTTGGTACTTAGAGACAATGATTATCCTCTTGAGGGAAAACACGACATTCACTGGTGTCAAAATATCAGACATAACACTAAGTCATCAATTTAGAATAGAAGATAAAAGATGCTGAAAGACTGTTTACTAATATATTATCAATACAGTATCAGATTTACTTTACACAGCTGTTACTGGAATATGACCAAAATTAGACAAAGAGATGTGTCTTTCATATGCAGTTTTTCCAACAGCCACAGTGAAGTGCCACTAATCAACTTACAAAATACATACATTTTCTTGAAAATGCTACATATAGCTCAAGATGTAGAAACAGACACAGCTATACAAGCAGAGACAAACAAGGACTCTCTTTAGCCTTACTGGATCCAGAGAAAGGATAAACAGCAATAGAGAGCTCTCTCCAATTTGCATCCTCTCTTTCAAACAGAGTAAAAATAGGTATGAATGGATGTATAGCCTAGACTACAAAAAAACTAATCCAAACAGAAAGGGAAGAAAATCTTTAAAAAAAAGTAAAAAGCCATAACTTTTACCCACCTTTTGAGTGACCGTGACCTTTAAAGGGTCTCTTAAAATGTTTTTTATACTTTTTATGCTTACGTCCTTTTGCAGTGCAAGCAATTTTTTGGGAAAAGGATAAAAGTCAAGTTAGTAAAGTAGAAATGTAAGAAAGCATAATAAAGGATGGAAGAAAGTTTAACTTGTCTTACAGCAGAATGCCTTAGCAAGGTGTCATTAAAAGCTTTTAAAGCATTTCAGATCTTTCAAGGAAGACATCAGCTACTTCTTATACTTCTTGTAACACAGAGACTTGTTTTTAATAATTTATGTATACCTAAATTTACTTTCAGGGAAGGAACTGACCCCCTCCTCTTTTTTTTTTTTTAAAAAAAAAGGAAGTTATAGAAGTGTAAAGCCCAAATAAAGGAAGTTATAGAAGTGTAAAGCCCAAATAAAATAAGCAGCCACTAAAAACTTTAGATTAAGTATCCAAATTTCTACTGGATCAATCGTCCTGCCAGTTGTAACATCAAGGCATTTAATTCAATTTTCATATATTCCTTACGTAGCATCTCAAGAATTTGAGGAATAACAAATAATCATCAGGCTTCTCTGGAAATACATACCCAGACTTCCTTGTGAATGCATTGTATAACATAATTACAGATCACTTACGTACGAAGGAGCTAAAAAACAGAACAATGACTGCTTATTAGAAAACTTAGTGAATAACTTTTCTTGTAATCCAAGTGTTTGGGGTTTTTATTTAATGAACTCAGGCATTAAGTAAAAATCATTGTAATGGAACTGTTATTAATACCTACGTCAGGGAAAAAATACAAAGTAATGGAGGTTTAAATCCAGAAGAGGCTTCTGCCATACAAGGGCATAACTTCCAAGTTAGGATATTTTAGGTACATGGAAGCCTGAAGAGCACTTTTCAGTATGATTCTTGTGCTAATCAACAGCATAGCATGAAAACAACCTCAAAGAATGATACTAACTGAAAAAAAAAAAAAAAAAAGGCATACAAAAATTATGACTCTTTTAAAGCTTTAAATGAAATTATATTCTATTATTTACACACAAATTATGACCCACTCAATCACAACCATTTCATAAATGAAATTAATGCTCCTGTTTTTTTCATGTTTCCCAAGAAAACCAGTCTGGTGACTGGTTGCAGTTTCTCTTCCTTCTCTGGCCACATAAGGGAAAAAAACTTAGCAATAATGCTGCTTGTGCTTATCTTTAAGAGGTTGCAGAATGAGAAGGGTGTATCCCAGTAAAGCAAGAAGGAAGCAAGCGCAAAGGTGTATTTAACTCTGGGGCACAACTTATTTTTATGAAATGTTCCTGCCCGTTCAAACAAAAGAGAAAGTGCCTGCCAAGACTTCAACTTGTCTTGCAGCTAAAGTTATCACCCTACCAATAAAAAAAAAAAAAAAAAAGAAAAAAAGAAAAAACTATGCCAAAGAGAAACAACATTTTGAGTAGTTTTTAATAGTACAAGTAATCCTCTATAAATGATATTTTAAAAGACAGCTTCCTTCACTTCATATTGAATTTGCAGTCCTCAGGCTGTCAAACCCATGTATGATAGAACTAAGAAAAGGTCATTTTCCTCTTGATTTACCTGCATCTATTATCATGTAGAAACTACATGTATGATTTTTAGCACATTCTGAACCTCACTACGGTAAAAACTCACTAAGTTATTTTGGCTAAGAATCAGCTTCTGAAAATCTGGTTCAAAAAGATAAAAATGCATCAGGTACGACATAGTAACAGATCCTCTGAATTTCAATTGAAACTGCTCCCTTGTCTAATTTGGGAGAAATCCAAATAAACAGAATCACGGAAAAGCAGGCTAAATGCCCTCAATCTGTTAGGATTCTTCTTGCTTGTGCATGGTTTCAAGGCAGTCTGAACTCCCAGTATCTTAAGCCAAGTAAGGGCAATTACCCTCTAGTGTCAAAACATGTAAAAATAGCGTCTTAAAACTACAGGAGAACGTTTTGAGCATTTTATAATACCCTTGAGCTCAACAAGGTGGATGGAAGGCTTTCTAAAATTCTTAGCCTTCTCAAACAGACACTCAAGACAGGACTAGTCATTGCAAGTTTCCACTTGAATCTGCAGTCATTAAAATATTGTTTGTAGAACCACTAATATGCAGATGCTTACCAAACAAGTACTGTTTTCTCTTTTCTATATTTGGCTCCTTTGGGGGGAGGTCTAGGAGGAGGCTGGAGGGGGTATGAGTGGGGAATGTTTTTAAAATATAAGTTGCATACTGCATACCAGTCATGCACATACAAAATGGAGCCATGCATACCCACCAGGCTTAGAGTCCTTGTAAATTAAGCTCTCCAACCCATACAAGGAATCTTGTGAATGAGTGCCTTGGTCCACATGGCAGCAAATAATCAAAGAAAAGCATTTTGTTTAAAAGAAGGAAATCATCTCCTGAGTTAATGTTAAATTTATAAAACTCATATGACTATCTACATAGGCAAATTATGTAATTTTCATTTTACTTACAATGAGCAAAACACAAGAGTTGCAAACTTTGGTCTCCATACATGAGTTTTGATACTGATAGGTTTTAATAGCTTAGAAACCAGAAAATAACATCGTTGTCAGCTTCTCTCAGCAGAGTTTCTTATCACTTCCTCATCACACTACACTAACCACACTGTGATATGCCACATATGATATGTGATTTTTTTTTTTTTCCAATATTTGAATAGCATGTCTAGAGAAAATATCCACAGGACTTTTTATACTAAGAGACAAAATACATGCAAGCACTGAACAAGATTCTAAACACATTAAGGTTAGTTGAGAACTAATGAGAAAAACAATCACAGCTGAGAATTCATGAGTCTGATAACTTTCTGTTCAATGTATTTTCTTGATTTTCACCAGCTTTTGTGTGCTCTGAAAAGCCTACAAAAAGAGCTGAATTTCTTACACCTCTGTATCTAGGAAAAGCAAGGCATTTACTCATGCAAGTCCTCATACTCAAGTCCTGAGTGCAATGTTCTAGTACAACACCAGAAACACAAATAACTACCACTGAGGTATTACCATCAAATCATAGACTATCTGAGGTTGGAATGGACCCATATGGATCATGATCCACTATAACTGAAAGGATAACTACAGTTTTAAATAACACCATTTGAATATTCCTCTAGCTTTTCTTTCATAAGGCTGATAGTTTAAAACTGCAAAACATAACTAAAACTAATTTGAGTTCTTTATATAAGGAGATAAGCTACTGAGATAACCGAGATATCTTTATGATATTTTTTTCTTCATAAGCCTTACAAATGCCAGATATACAGTGTTTCCTTCCCAAAATAAATAAATAAATAAATAAAGCTGCTGCAGGCACAGAGTGGTTCCAGAACTGGAATTCCTTGAGCAGTGCCCATAATGTCAAATTCTTTTTGTTATATTATCCCTTCATCCAATTACTACTGGTTCAAAGAATCAACAGCTAAAACACTGCTGCTTTTCAATATCCAAGTCCTAGATAACCAAGGTTAAACCCTCACTAACATTCTTTTGCCCCAGTATGAAGTAATGGCTGCAAAATTCATTCACCGAGGTTGTCTTAGCTCTCATACAGTTTCCGGTACATTGAAGACACAAAACAAACCAAGACCTCTTTCTTCACTGCAAACCCATTGCTAGATTGCTGTTTGAAGGAAGCTGCAAATGTACACTTTAAAGTAGCAAAACAGGAACTAGGCAATAGAGTCCTGTAACCAGAAAATTAATAAACAAAGAGATTACAGTATAACTATATTTTTCCAAGTGTTCCAAGCACCATTTCATTTTCAATAACTTTTCCAAGGCAAATGAATTGCAACATTACAGGCACCCAAAGAGATACACCTGAAGAACCATTACACCACCCATAAACAGATCTCACGTCAAATAAAAATCTTCGGTAATAACTCTTTCCTCTACCATATGTAGTTACCTGGCACTGGTTCAGAGCTTTGTTTCTGTCCAAACATGCCTAATTCATACCACAATTTTGTTAAAGATATTTGTTACAACAACGACAAACAAAAAACCCACCACAAATCAGGTTAACTGGACTGAAATAATAGATTATTTTAACCTATAATTAGATTTTAAAAATATTTAGTGACCTAGATCAAAACTTTATTTAAAGTTTTCTATGCTCATGTTCAATTGTTTTCTTGCATCATGAATTATTTCCTGCTCAATAGAGTCTCATTTCTCAAACCAGTCATAACGCAGCACATCATAAAAGAACAGTTGAAACTGAAGCATTATTGCAGAAGTAAAAATTCACAAGCCTTACTGGTCTCCTTTAAACAAAACCAACCTCTCACATGTACTCTAAAACATGTTATTAAACATCTATAAAGCAAGATAACAATGCTAGACTCATGCAATGCAGTTTCTGTCTTTGGTCTTGTCCCCCTAAAGCTTTGAGTTAAAAAACAGAGGGAGAGACATACCAGGTTATCAAATTTCTATCTCCAATGGAAGCTGACTGGATAAATGAATAGTAAAGAAAACTAATAACATCTCTTTCAAGCTTTAGAGGAAAAAAAGGCTTTCCAAAACACTGTAATCAAATTAACTGGACACTTGAAAAAACTATATGTATTAAGTCAATCGCAAAAACAGGACTTGGCTTTCATCGTACAATCTAAGTGCTCAAATTTCAATGGAGATAAGTATTATTAACATGGTACCTTTTTCTGCTGCTTTCTGCAAGGCTTCCTCAATTCTTGACAGTTCCTTTTGTTTATTATCCTGCAAGTATTTTTCTTCCTTCTCTGCATCATATTTAATGCCTGTAAGCCAAGTTGGGACAGCTTCAATCCTAAATTTCAAGTTATATAAATGCATAACGAAGCAATGCACACCTTATTCAACACAATGTGGCAAAGCATCTTTTTTGAGATAAAGGCTATTATTCTCAGTTTAATTGCTGAATGCTGCATCCAGCCTCTGAAATTGTTCTTTTTTACACAGTAAGACTCTAAAGGATCATATCAACATTTAAGCACTACTTCATAGGAGAACCTTTCTGTGTAAATTCAGACCCTTACATGTGGTCTGTTCAACATAAAGCGGCTTTGTAAGTTCTACTACACACACATTTCACACTTAGAAACTTGCAAGTTTTCGTAACACACCAGAAATTCTGATTTCAGAGAAGACTAATAAAGTTCTCTGATCCTCTTCCCTCTCCCTAAAAGCAGTTCTAATGAACCTTCTGTTTGATTGCTGTTAGTTAGAAGCAGATGAACTTTATCACACAACTACACCAGACCAGTGGCTTCAGGATAAGCATACTTTAAGAAAACTTGGCTATTGAACTTATCTTGGCATCGACACAACTAAGAATTCTCATACAAGCAACAGGTGCTATTTTCTCCCATCCCTCTTCCACTAACTTGCCAGTATTTGCCTAAAAATTTCCCTGTGGAAACAGATGTAAAGATGGCAGGTTATACGAGCTACTTGCTGTTATATACTCAATTACACGGTACCCTTAGATATACTGTTCTTCCACTTTTTAACTGCTATTGAAGAGTTTACGTACTTGCTCCAGGAACTACAAGAAGATACAAGCCTTCTAGAGTTGCAACAACTGCCTCACCATAGAGATTCTTCCAAGGAATCTTCAAAGTAAGTTTATCTAAACAAAGCAGATACAGTTATATCAAAATAAAAATCTATGCCATGCTTACTTCAAACAACACTTCAGGAATTCAAGAGCATTAGCCCTATTTCTTGATGTCCTAAGCACATTAGAAGGTAAGGAGAAAACATAAAGGCCTAAACATTTTATAAAGCCCTTGAAGCAATAAAATGCAGAGAAAATATAAGCCATACATTTAATCAAGATACAATTTGAATCAAATTTCAGATCAAAACCTGAGATCATGACTGGTATTCCGTACACTGGGATGAATGTGGTTTTTCCAGGGAAGCAGAAGAAATACAATGCACATTTCAACAAGTGTTTCATGTGAAAAAGCAATGCTGACCACCAGGGAAAGGAATTCGTGAAAAAAGCTTATACCTAAGAATTCCTAAACCCTTTGCATATTTGTCAGTTTCATGAATCTTACTTCAATTCTCTATATTCCTAATCTGTCCTTTAAGTAGCCACACACATTCTGCCTATACTAAATAGCTCCCTTGTTTTTTCCACATATCTGGAAAGAATCTCAAGACATGTTTTTCATACCAGCCTGTAAAGTTACACAAGCATGATTTGCCAGATTACATTTCATGATTTATCCAGGGCAGTAACATTAGACTTCTACACTAGTTTCAACAGTGAGTAAAATCACAAAAATCACTTAAGAAAGCTTGATAAAAAATATTTAGAGCCAGTACTGACCTTAAGGCCTGTACTAAAATTTCCATTTCAATATTTACATTGAAACAAAAACTCACCTATCTGACCAACTTTTATTCTAAATGGTACATCCAGTTCACTCTGTCAAGAAGAAAAAATAAGTATTAAACAGATCCATGTATTTTAAAGATAAGCTCGTTTATACAGCAAAATCAGGAAAAATGGTTTTGGTAGAAGTGAAGACAATGAACTGTGACAACTGAAAAATTACTACCATCAGTTAACGCCTCAAAGTATCTCTCCTATATAGTGTGCAGCAAAACCAGGAATATCAAGAATCTAAGAGGGACAAAGTAAAGAGGAAGTAGCAGAAAATAAATAAGAAGAAAGATTAAAAATAAGTTTAAAAAAAAAAAACACCACAACATTCAACCAGTCTTCCACTTCAGTATTCTTTTCAAGTAAATTAACCACAATTCAAAAACCTGAAGAGTAGCCTTAATCTCAAGGATTATAAAAAGCAAACCCATTTTCCCACATTAAACCAGTATTAACCACTCTTCTGTTCCCATGTATTAGAAAACAACCTTGACCACTTTTCCAATGACTTAAAACACTTAACAGGGCTCATCCAGAAAAGATGATTCAACTTAGTATCTCTGCCAAATTTCCAATTTTTGAAAAGGATTCCAAGCATCAATTAGGAGCCTAACACTGACCTACTTTAATTAAATTACTAAACTAGTGACAGTATTTCTGTGATTTGTTTGCTTTTAGCACCTTGAAGACATAACTGAAAAGTAAGAGCTGCTTTAACCCTTTTCTGGTTATAACTGCATAGTCCTAGAAACTTTTCTTTATGCTTTAAATTCTTCCTGGTAAGAACTGCTCTTCAGCATCTCCCAAATCTTTGAAGTCATTGAGTAAAAGCAACTGATTAATACAAATTAAAAACCGTGAAAGCATTGGGGTTTGAAAACTTAACATGAGAAAATATGATTACTGGAAATACTTCAGTGCTGTCAATCAGAAGAAACTGGCAGAGTTAGCTTTGAAGATCAGGAGCTGCGACCAACCGGCAACAAATTCACAAGTAAAGAAGCTGATGGGTCCAGCTTTTTGATACTAATGACTCTAATAATATAAGCTGAAAATCATACAACACACTGCTAAAAAGCTTTGATCATATTTTGTCATTTTTCATTATGACTGAAAAGTAGGATAACACTGAAGAAAAACAGAAAGATTTCATTACTATCACTACTAAGTTTTTTAACAAAGTAAAAACAGAACATTGATAGCAGCTACCTTACTCTGTATTTATACATCTGAAGTCACACAAAATGAAATAACAGCTTCAAAAGATCAAAGTACATATTTCGCAAATGACACTTCAGCACTTTGTGTCAACAAAGTCACTCTCTAGCATATCTGGGGGAAAAAATGGTTACATTTCCGAGGCACCCAAGAATTAATTTATAAAATAATTTTGTAAATTCTTAGAAGTCTTACACTAATCATCTTAAGTTGACTTTGCAAGAGCTGAAGCCTCAATTCTAACTGAGGTCTGACAAACTTCCTTCATTTTAATTAAATACTCTTTCCGTATTACTCAGGAAAAAATAGCATCAGCAAGCTTAACACTAAAAATAACTATTTGGTCATCTCCCTTTTCCTAAGGACTTTCTTTTCTCACACTTAAGACATACTATATCTACGTACAGAAATAAAAAGCTAGTTATTTTCTGGTGGAAAACCTTATGAGGATAACAAAACCAATACAGGCAACAGCAGACAGGCAAGCTAGCAAAGATTGGATCTTTAGTTACTTATAGTTACTTTTGCACAGAAATCTAATGTATTGCAATTGTAAAGCAGTCAGAAACATCCCTTATTTACAGTTATCAAATTTGTCATAGCTCTCTTTCAGCTCTGGTCAGTCACATATGTGACTCTGCATTTTTCATAAGTCAGAACTGCTAGAACAGTAATCAACGTTCCTATCATAGTAAGAAGGAAAGACACATATAAAGTAGATAATGCATTCTTCCTTCCTTTTTTAACTACCAGATTACAGAGGTATTTGTACCAAGAGTTTTAAAGTACAACAAAGTTATCAGGAATAGATGAAACAGGCAGTTAAAATACTAAACTTCAGAATTATGACAAGAAGCAAATGATTAAGTCATACAAAGATGTTTTCTATTCACACAAGACTAACAGTTCTCTTTAGTGAAGTCTGAAGCACACACTAAAGACTGGAGTAAGAATCTCTCAGCAATTTGGTTGATTTTTATGTTCTTTAATTGGGCTAATAAACACTCTTTCAGACAAGGATATGTACTCTTTCAGACAAGGATATGGGTACTTAATGCAAGTTATTTCTTGTTTTTCCTGTCACTCCTAATTTAAAAGGAACAGAATGGAGCACTTGAACATTACTTTCAGAGAGCACACATCTTAAAAATGCCTTCCCTGCCAGTATGAAAAAAGCTCCAATTTACACAGAGGGTCATAAACATAAGCTTCAATCCCATCAGCTGACACAGAAGAATTAACTTTTTCCCTCCTCAACCCCACACCAACAACTGAGAAATGTCTTTCAGAAGACTTCAATGAGATCCATACACCTGTAAGAGTCAGGCCTTGAAAACGTATTTATCCAACCAACGCTGGAAAAAAAAAACAAACAAACAAACAACAAAACCCAATATGGTAACAGTCACAACAGAAATTAAATCCTTTTTCACAACAGAAATTAAAGTTGTACTGGATGACCAAAATGGTAACAAACACACCAATATCTTAATCAAAGTTTTATCATTTCAAGCTTCAAATGGTAGGACAGGTCATATATGCACAAAACACCAAGAAACTTACTTCAAAACCCTACTGCTAACTTCTCAGAAGTTATTTTTCCTCTTCTGAAGGAGCACACTTACCTTTCACCCATAGCCTCTCTTCTTTCTGTTCCATTAACATAAGCAAAATTAGAAGCAGTTAACCAGGGACTTATTTCCAATAACCAATAAAGAAGGCATACCATGTAACACGAGGCTACTTTATCCTATGGCTTAGTCTTTAGGATACTTACTAATGCATTCTCCTTTATCTGTAAATTGTCAAGTGCCACATTACCTGTTTAGAAGGGAGAAGTACAGAATAAGTGACTTGAACTATTACACAAATTGGAATGAGCAACAAAATCCCAATCCTCTCAAGAACACATGATTAAAATCTGTAAACCTTAACTCCAGTTACAGAAAAGCACAATAAATGTCCAATTTGTAAGAGTCATTAAGCATGGCTTATTCAGAAAGAGTCTTATGATGAGATTACAGAAATAGCAATTTATGCATCTGCATGTTTCCTATGCCTAAATACACCTACAATAACAGGTAATATTTAAATATTTCCAATTATTCACTTTGTTGTGAATGATAACTACAGTTCTATCAAGGTAGGGTAGACTAGGAAAAATGTATCTTTTTTTCCTCACTATTTTACATAATGGAAAAATCATCAGAACCACAAAAATGTATGTATGCCTATTTTCATAAGTACATTAACTTTTCCTGAAACAGGCAATGTAATAAGATTTCCAAAGGGAAAGCCAGCACACAGAATTATACTTAGTGCTTTAAGAGCTTTTACTCTTAGTGCTTTAAGACCAGATTCCTTAGAGTTATATTCCACTCTTAATATAGATATTAATAGCAAATATTTAGTATCATGGCAAGAACAGAACTAAGAGGATGAGAAAAGAATTCCTCTTATGGACAGGAATGCATCTACGAAAGCCAACTTTCTATAGACAGCACCTCAAGTAGTTTTCTCTCTGCCTACACACTAGCAAACTGAAATGTCTGATATATTTATTGAGAACAGCTACTTCGTGTTATTGCACTATCACATCTGTTTAACACAAATCAATTACAGCAATAAATTCGCAGGTGGAAGACACAGCTCCCTAAGCACCCAACCAAGGCTTTTTCTCCTTCCGGGGCCACCACGCATGAGCCACCACATGCTCCCACCCAGTGTTCCTCTCCAGAAAATACAAAAAATACCAAAATACATCCCCCCCCAAAAAAAAGCAAAAAAAAAAAAAAAAGA
>VZRU01001933.1:376732-426728 GCA_013398155.1 Pedionomus torquatus
GGGGGAGAGGAAAGGGGCTCCTTACCCCCCCATATGCCCAGCTTGAGCTGAGACTTGTTCAGGTTCTCCACATAGTCGCCCAGGAAGCGGTTCAGCAGATCCGCCACCACCGACTCCAGCACCATGGCGCAGCCAGGCCCCGCTGCTCGCCGGCTACGGCCCTACTGAGAGAGGAGGGGGCGGCGGGGCGCGGCGTAAAGCGGCGCGGGGTGCGGCCCCGGCGGTCAGGTGACGGGGAGCGGGCCCTGCGGAGGGCGGAGCAGGCCGGGGTGAGGCTGCGCGGCCGTCCGCGGAGCATCCGCTGGCCCGAAGCGACTGCTGTCTGCTGAGGCCGGTCACCGAAACCCTCCTGTGTCTTAAAGGTAGCCCCCATCTGCACCGGGAACTCACCCGAGGTTGGCGGGCGATGCAGGGAGGCCGCCTGCCGGCAGCTCCTCAGGCACTCCTGAGGCGATTCCCGCTAAAAATTACGTCTTCCTTTGAGGCGCAGCCCCATCACGCGTACATGCAGCAGCAAGGCCTCGCTGTGGTGGGGCCATCTCTCCTGTTCCGCGCTTTGTTTAGAACACTGAACGCCCTCCAGGATGAAGTCCCGTTTGCACCATTCCGCTGGGATTAGGCAGAACCTGGCTCAGCCTTACCGTTCATAAGAAAACTTACTATTTCTGTTATTCTGTCCATTCAAATGACATGAGAACTCACAGACAAGGCAACAGGTGGAAAAATGTCGACTCTGTGGTGAGCCTGCTGGTAGGAATGTCAACATGGGAACAAATTTTTAAGTCTCGGGGACTGATCTCAAACCCATTATGTAAAGTCGTTCTGAACTCATAGGGATGCCATTATTCATGGAAGAACAGTGCTTTGAAGCTCAGAATGACACATTCAGTCTAAAAATGTTTTCCAGAGAAGAGAAATTAATATTAGCAATAGGATTCAAGTTCAAAAATATATGAAAATACACCAAGACACACATGAACATTATCAGTAAGAGACTCTTAACAGGGTCTCTTAGCTCTTAACTGTCTCTTATCAGTAAGAGACAACTATTGCTTTAAACAGTATTTAAATACGTCATGGAGTTCAGCACAAGATAATGTTAATAAAGCTACAGATACTTTAAGGAAGATACTCAAGTAAACTGATGAAAGAAGGGTCTGTCGCTGACTGTTGACCCTCTGGTTGTGTTACAGCCTGCATTTTAGGCTTGCAAGCTCCCACTTGCTGTAGTTGAGGTAAATCCAGAGCTCTGCGTGGATCTCGTTTGACTGTATAGTGGACGCATACATGAGATCATCCTCATCCAAATAATAATGTGTCAAATGTACTTTCCGTTTGTTAAATACGTGATAAACCATAGAGTCCAGTCAAGAGCATGCAAGCACGAAGATTAATTATTTAGCAACTTTTTTCACATTGTAAGAGACAAAAGCCACACTTGGTACACACCCTGCTACTGTACATATATATGTCTACCTTTACGGCAAGCATTTTTAACATCAAAGATTCAATGAACGTCAGGCCTGCTATGGCTGTTAAACACAATGGTCTGGATGCAGGTGTGACTGGGAAAGTCATGTTATTGAACACTGAACACTGGAGAAGCACGGGAATGCTGGGGCGGTTCCTCAGTGGAAGGTCTCTCCTGGGACTCCACTGTGAACATCCACTGGTAATGGCTATGACATGTATCAATGCCCACTGAAAACCTTTTCCCTCGCACAGTCTGTGGCATTTCTTGCACAAGCACTGTCATCTGCTTTATTAATAATTACAGTATTGCTCAAAGTCATCGAAGCAGGGTCCTTTCTAGCTTTTTGCAAAACTGGTCTATGCCCGAGTGTGGATAAATTGGTTTTAAGTGGAGTTGTTACTGCTGGTTTTGTTTTTTTATGAGAACTGTGGCAACCTAGAGGTGATTTCAAGGAATATGTCTGTCTCTGGATCTTCAAACTAAACACATGGTGATTCTGACATGATTACTTAAACAAATGATAGTACACTAGATGTTTTTTGGATGGCATGGCATGAAAATAATCTAAAACTGTGGAAAAATAAGGTATGCTTTAACTGATTTGAAACAAAGCTATATAAAAAACAAGCATTGACTAGAGCATTTAAGTCATTAAGCTAGGGAGGGATGGGGTAGAAGGGAATTGAATGCCGGGTACCAACCCACACAGCCTCTGTCACTGCAGAATTCAGCACACCAAGGAGTAATGCCATTGTCTCCTAGAAGACCAGAGTTGTTGGTTATTGTGTGTTTTAACACACAGTTAAAACCACAGTTAAATGACTAAGACTTGAGCAAAAGTAATGGCTACTCAGTGGTAGCTCATGCTCTTAGTGTATGTAAATTTAAGAACAGTTGTGCAAATCAGTGGCATTAAAATGTTCTCTGTAACAATCACACAATATAACTAGGATGATATATCCATTTTCACCTTTGCTTTTCATAATGGTGATAATGGTTTCTGCACAGAAAAAAAAAAAAAAACCACAAAAGAAAAGCTAATCAAAACTATAAACGGTATTCAAAGACATAAGAAAATTGTATGTGGTTAAATAATTTTCTAATTGACTAAATTCTTTACCTGAAGAACTTGAAGAACTCCATGAATTTTTAAAATCATCCTAATATAGTGTATATTTGAGTAAATTAAATTTCTTCTGCTCTTTACAAACATGCTTTCCTAACAAATACTAATAATGACCTAGTGGATAAAAAAATTGTTCCTGAAGTACTGTGACTTCACCTGGAAAAGAACCCCAGCAAGCCACATCCATGTCATATATTCTGTTTCAGTAAAACCCATAGATTTTTTTAAGAAACGGAAAATGGAACAGAATTAGGAATGGAAAAAACTGCAAAGGCAGTAGTCCTAATAGATATTTTATCAACCATATGTGTGGCTACCCGAAGTACTGAGATATTACTTGAATATAAAGATGCATATTTTTGCACCTCTGCTACCAAACAATCCTTTGTTAGTCTTCCTGAGCCTCCCTTGCAGATAGGATGACACTTAAAAATTACATTAATGCAGCTCTGTCTGTTGTTAGGCACCATTCCTTGTGTGTTCTCTGTGAAAAAAGGTAAACTGGCCAAAAGCAGGGTGGGAAAGGGTGGGACACGACAACAACCAGGAAAAAAACCTCATACACAGTTACACAATATGTGCATTCTCTATCTAGAAGAACAGACACAGGACAAACAGAAATTTTGGTATTTGCTTACCATTAATTGAATACACAGATAATACTAATTTGCCTCCAGGAAGAACCTGCATTCTACCTAATTTTTTCTAAACACCAGCATTGAATAGACATGATTGGTTTGATAAATATGAATGGAATCAGTAGTTTCACTCAGCTGAAATTCATCAAAACCAACATGTTTTGGTTGATGTATAGAAGCTCCTCGTGTATTATTGTAGCATTTCATTAAATAAAAGGATTTGGTGATTCCATCTCTACATAATAACCTACTAAAAAGAAAATATAAAGACAACTCTGTAACATTTTGTGGTTTTACTATTTATGTGGCAAGATTTGCTCAAACCTCTTAGGGAAGCCTTTACAAAAAATGAAGCCAAAAAAAAGAAAATCTGCATTGAAAGTATCAGTTAAAGCTTCAGATTTATGAATAGAAATATACTTTGCAACAACAAATACATGTTTAGTGTTGCCTGTTACACAATCTGGCATGCATAAATAGATAATAGTCACAGTCACAGCAATTCTAATGGTAAGCTGAGGTGGGTACATGGGTTGATAGCTCAATAACCAAGCTTTCTTCTCCTATTTTACTGCATTAATGTTACAAAATCTCCAGCTTCTACCATCTGACTGTTGGCAAGTGAACAGATGGCAAATTTTATCCACTGTACCTCACTAAAACAGTGTATGCACTATTAGCAGTTGGGAAATCAGCCAGATAATGGCTCTCATCACAAAGATGAGAGGACTATGCAATGCATTAGATCAGATTACCAAGTGCCACATTTGGACACGCTTTAAAAATCTCCAAAACTGGTTATCACTAAAACTCTCTGAGCAACCTGTACCTTACCCACTCTGATCATGAGGGCTGTTTTATTCCTTTTAGCTATTGAGAATTTCCCTTGCTGCAATTTTTGTTACAGTCTCAGAAGTATATACTCTAGGCACATGTCTTTGGACTTCACAGATGGAAGTGATCAGTGTTGATGATTTTGCCATATTCCCATTTCTAAGGAAGAGTTGAAGTCTGTTCAGCAGAAACTGTAGTATTTGCTATTGGTTTTACTTTTATTTACTTTTTCATTCATATTTTTTATAGTAACTTCATTTTTCACTGTTTTTAAGCTTGTTTGTTAGTAGCACACAGGAGATTTCATTAATGCTGAATCCATTTGCAGAAAATAATGGAAAACAAAATTATAACAAATACTAAATAACCTCCCAAATTACATTACAAGAACTATAATAGCAGAATAAGTAGAATAAATGCTATTATTTAGCAGTTAGAAAAGAGCTAAGCAATAAATATTAAGATAATTCTTAGAAATTTTTGCAACGCTTATCTCAATTACACTAGCAATAAGTTAAACCAACAGATTAAGATACAGTAACGTCTGAAGCACTAGGAAGAGGCCAGCACGTAGCAATCTGCTTTGTCTTCTTCTGTGACAGCTGGAGACTCTCAGTTCTCAGTGGAGAGCCTTGAAGAACTCACATTTACAAAAAGCTCTAATACTGTTTCAGTGTGTGTCCTCTCTCTCTTACGGAACAAAAAAATGTAAAAGACTTTCCCAGGAAAGAGTATATAAGAACTAAGTGATACACAAATATAAGCTTGACAGTATGTGAAGTCAGTGTTAACTTCAGCTACTAATGCCAAGGCACAGCTATTTTACAAAGGGACACAGTTAATCTTTATTCATAACAACAACCATCTGGAGAAACCCCAGTTTTCTTTCTCAGATACTTTTAAGCCAGATATGTTGTCTAAATTGTAACACGATGATATTTTTCCCTATAAAAAAGTGCCACATCTGTTTCTAAATAAATAAATGTGCACCCTTTCCAATTATCCTTCAAGACAAACCTTGCATAATATTATCCCCACTGGCTACTGTGAACAAGTTTTCAGAGAAATCCAGACAAAAAAATGGCATTTCCACTGACTGTTCTTTGTTAAAAGCCTAGACCACAAGGTTATCATAGCTTTCATGCGATTAGAAAAAACAAGGACTGCATAGTATAGATACCACAGGGTAGTGTAATGCTGTATCCACAAATGAGGATAGCTCCATAGACAATATGACTATGGCAGGTGTTTTTCAAGGGGGTTTGAAGAATAATTTCCTTTATCTACTGCACATTATCTGCATCTAAGAGATTTCTTAATTAGAATCTGAATTTCTACATGAAATTTCTAAGCCAAGAGGCTTACTGTATCTGATCAGTATTGATGTATCTGATCAGTATATGCATATCATACCAACTGAGATTTGAGATATAAATTACATTGCTATCTTTTATCCTGAGCCAGGAAATCTTCAAAAAATCAGCTAAGTTATATCATAAGAAGAATCTAACTTCATATTTCATAAGGGTTTTATTTGATGGTATTTCTGAGAATCATAGCTTTTTCTTCAGTGATGTACTGTGAAGATGAAAAAGCCACTAGCTATGTAAGAGAATTGGTTGAAATAAAAATGCAGTTGTTTTAATGAATATGTTGCCTTTGAGTGGGAAAGGAGCTAGCCTGGAAAAAACACTTTTGCTTTTAAATTACAAGTGTCATTTCATTCACTTGATAAGAGCTTGATCATGTTCATTGTGAAAGCACGTGTAAACATCTATTAATCCAAAGCCAAGTCATTTCATTTGCTAAAAATTTCAGTCCTTTGCACGTTCACCTTGACATTGGAACAATACAAACCCCACTGAATCATAAATGATAGAATTGTTTGAGATAATTTTTTCTGAGTGGTTTTCTGGAATAGTAGTAACTGATATTGAAGAAATGGGGTGCTGAAATCACTTATGGGGTGCAAAATCACTTATTTATTATCAGCCAAAGATTGATTTGGGAATATTTAAGAACAGTAGGATATTACACAGTTACTGTTTGCTAACAGAGTTAGTGAATTCCCAGATGTGGAGGTCAGTCTTTAAATAATAACAGTAAATAAAAAATTCCAAATGTCCCACTTACTATGAACTAAAAGAAATCAAAAATAAGAGTTTTTCTTCTCATGTAAGTCATTGCTGAACTATACAGTATTGCTTTAGTTAAAGAAATAAAAAAATTAAGGAACAGGAAATACAAAATACAAAATGTTTACTGTCACCTACTTTTTACAGTATCTATTTATAAGATGCCCTATGATATTAAAAATCTTACTAGAGGCTGAAAACATTAATATGTTACCTTGTTTCCTTATTTGCTAAGGCATTATGGCAACTGTGCAGTCAGCCAGCAGGTCACCTAGCAAAGCCGCCACTTAAGTCAAAGGAAGAACTCTGGGGAAAAAAAAAGATCTCTGAATAAAGATGGTCTAACTGCTTCCAAAATATATCTTAAATAGCAGGTATTATTCCAAAGAGCTGTTGTCTTCACATGTTTCTTCTTGGCAATATTTATCTCTCATGGCAACACAGGTCCATTACATAACAAAACAAACACCATGTGTGATCCTTTTGTCTCTTCTGTAAGTTTAAAACTATATTAACTCTGTTAGAATCAATATAGGTACAATATACAAAGTCAACATGCATTAAAAATTATTCCCAGCATTTTGTGTGTCACAGTAGTCTTCCCAGTAATTTGTTGCTCAGACATCTTGATGTTTACCAAAAAAGCATAAGACAAAAAATGAAATCAGTTAGGACTGATAGTCAGAAAAAACAAACACGGTGTATCACTTTTCTTCACTTCACATTATGCAAAAAACTAAACAAAACAAAACCCTTGTATGTTCCTGGATTGTCAGTGGCAGCTGAGCCTTGCAGCATCAGCAAGACTTCAGAAAGTGTCTATAATGTGTCTAAAGAGCTCATGAGAAATACCTTTTGTATAAAGTAGGGGCTCCCCGTCTCCAGATGGCATGTACTTGATGGCTGTGGTAGCAGTATTATCTGAGATAGCACAATTACACTTGGGAAATACCTAAAAAAAAAAGTTCAAGGGATCTCAATTTTTCATAAACTCTTGTCACGGTCTGAAATTATTGCCTTGTGGAGCTTTGTTCCTTCTACTGAAACATTCCACATTCATCTTCGAACGTTTGTTTTCTGTGCATACATAATCTGTAATGTATGAAAACGTCAAATTTTGGAGATTCTGATCTTTTTATTCTTTGTTGCACAGTATGAATTAAGTTTATCATAAAAAAAAAAAAACAACCTATGTGCAGTACAAAATGAATAACGGACATCTAGGACAAAGTGCTTGCTATTAACCTAAAAATGAGTAGTCCCACCACAAGGCCCTAACTGTTTTGCTCTACTCTGACCATTTGCATTTCTGTTTCAGAAAGTCCAAAGGAAAAAAAATAAAACAACCTTTAATTTTTTTACTTACCACCCACTGCAAGTGGCAAGCCTAGAACTGTTATTGTTCCAATAAACAACTGGAAACAAGGCTAAGGGACACATTCCTGTGACAGGCAGCACCTTCTGCAGAGAAGAATCTTAGGCTGTGCACTATCAGGAAAATATGTTCTTATTTTCTTGAGGCTTGCAGCAGACTTAGAGAGTTGTCCATGATCACCAGACAGGATGAGACTCTCACGGTAAGAGTAAGAGTACCTAGGTGCTTACCTCAGTGTTCCTTCAAGATGATGGAAGTTGGAAAAGGCTCTCCTTCCAGAAGCAGACTCCAAAAGAACTCCAAAAGAATCAGACACTATATATAAAAATTTGTTCATTGGCAACAGAAAAGAATTATTTATATTTTTAATTTCATTCTCAATGGCTTTTTAAAAATCAGCATAGCAATCAATAGAAATTAAATGACTGCTGTATTTTTTTGATAGTGACAATCAAATTAGCATCACAAGAGAAACTTTCTGATGTTCCTCCACATTCCAAGATAAACCTGTAACGTGCCCCTTACCATTTCACTTTACCCATTCAAAGAAAATTTAGAATCACAGAATGATTATGGTTTGGAACAGATCTCTGGTTACATCTAGTCTTACTTCCTGGCCCAGAGCAGAACAAACTTCAAAGTGAAATAAAGTTTCTTCAGGCCTTGTCAAGTTCAATTTCAAAAGTCTCCAAGGTCAGAGATTGTGCGGTGCATCTGAGCTACCTGTTCAGTGCTTCATCACTGTCACTGTTGAAGTTCTCCTTATATCCACTTGAAACTTCACTTCATTCCCACTTCATCCATCCATAATTAATTTCATTAGCTAGATATTATTTAGGTTCAGATTTTATTTATTTGCTTTCTTATCCATATTCATTAACTCAAAAAATCAGGTGTGGAGATGTGTCTTATGCAGCGCTAAACTCCCTTCTGCACCATTAGTCACCACTCATTATTAGATATGGTAGGAGATAATTTCCCTCTGTCCTGGGCTGCAAGGACTCACCTTTCCCTGTGGAGAGTTTTCTCCGTGTACCATAAGAGTGTGCAGACGTGATACCTGTACAGTCTTAACAAGGTGGTAGGCCTGGTCAATTTGCTAAAGGAAGGTTTTTCCTCTAGGAACAGAGCTGGAAAAGAGCAAGGATATGTAAGTATTTAACATTATAGTTACCATAAGAAAAGAACAGGTAATAAGCAGTTAGAGCAAGAGCCAAAACTCAGATGTGGTAATACTGGTTGACAGTCAGACTGTCAGAGTGTTAAATTACACGGATTACTGGAGGATTTTTTCCTTTTTCCACAAATTAATTCAGTAAAGCAATTTTTAATACATTATATTGTTTGTACCATATATATTAAAATGTACATAACTTCTTTAATCATATTACTTAATTACGTTAACTAATTAAGTGAAAAGAGGGGCTCAGATACCTGTTTGTTAAAATTTCTCCCAAAATTTTGAAGATGTAGTCCATGATTACTTGTTCATCAGAATATACTGAACCTAGCAATTACAATGCTCCTAAAAAGGGACTGTTTGTCTGGAATGCTTGTCTGTTCTTGGAGGCAGAGAGGATTTGTAGACATATCAAGAAGATTGCGTTTGATATTTCTCGTATAAAGGGTGACAATTTCACCTAAATGTCTTCAAGAGTCCACAAGCAGAAGTCAGTAAAAGCAACAAAATGTGCTAGTTAGATACATAACATGGTTAATTCTCAGTTAGGTCAGCCTATATGAAAAGTGGAAGGATATGACCTGGTCTCCCATATTTCTATGTGATGATCTAGTTCTAGCAACAAGAAAGGTAGGACAGGCAGGCAAGAGGAAAGGGGCAGGGTAGAAGAAAAAATAAAAAATATTTCCATTCAAGGAAAAAGAAGGTTTCCATATTAGTTGCTCCTGGTGGTCAAATCTTTGACAATAACAGCAAGAAAGGCACACTTAAAAGACTACAGAAAATGCCAACTTCTGTGTAAATTATAGCAACTTGTTACTTCAGCCATTTCAACAAATTGAGGCAGAGGTGCAACACAGGAAGAATCCTATAATAAGCTATGATACTGTTAGAACCAATATCCCGTTTTACCGGTTTGTGCCTTTTCCATTATTGCAAATTCATACTTCTTAATGCAAATATGTTCTTCTTCTCCATTACCATTAATAATGAAATAGACCCAGAGTTCCTCTAGCATGAAAGGCTGCCTGCTTGAAGGGACACAAACGCCATTTTTCAGAGCTGACCTTATGCAGACTTCTCCCTGATGGGTCAGAAGATCCCGAGACCCTGCAAGGCAATCCATCACCACACTGCAAGGGCATACTCATGAGCAGGTAAGTTCTTAGTTTTGGAGATACGTCCTTCCACACATCTCAGCAAGAGTGCAAAGACAGCCTGAGGGTTACTGTAACCTCTCATTGCGGAAGAACGTGGTCATTATTTGTATTTCCATTTCACTGTTGAGACTAACTAGTTACATGAGAACAAACCTTTGAGTAGAATTTTTAAAGTTTATCTGATTTCAGAGTTTATCATATGTAACTATCCAATGAAGATAAAGACATTTACCATTCCAGCTTTATTATTTTACATGCATAATCTGGGTATTAATTATACCAGCTAGGAAGTATTTATGTACATAAAGGTAAGTGGCAAGTTATCTCACAAGTAAGGTACTTGAAGGTTAGGTCTCAATGTACAACATACTGTACTTGAACTCAAACACGTAATATCTGCCCTTCATTTTTTTATTTTTCAGTTCTTCTCAATTGATAAGGGATACTGAGCAGGTAAAGCTCAGTAAAAGTCTGCCTCAGTGTTCAGTCCTGTATTTGGCCTCCCTCTGTTCTTTACAACTTGGTATTCTTTGACTTCTTCTGACACTGAGATACTTAAAGTTGTAGCCAAGAATTGCAACTTCTTTTCCCCACAGGCAATGCAAGGGTTCTGCATTGCCACCCCCTAGATAGCAGATGCATATAAATGTTGATACCATTTCAGTGAACCCTAATAAATTGGAAATCTTAATAGTGATAGTTCATAAAATTGTTATAAATGGCATGTTTAACAGACTGTGCTAAATCCAAAGTTTTCAATGCTGAAACATTTGGCCAATTGTGCCAAATCAGAAAGCAGGCATAGACTTTCATAGTTACTAATCTATCACCACCTTTCATTTTAACATAGAACATAGCAGCATCCTTCAATGAAAGATCACATAAGAAGTGTGTATGAAATGGTACAACAGTTGTCATTTGCAGAAGGAATAAGATATATTCTTTTGTCTTGCAGGTATACATGTTAATAAAAATCACCTAATTCCACATGAAGACTTGTAAAATGCTTTTGAATACCTGAAACCAGCTTTGCTTTGTCTTTGGCTCCCCAAAAGCTTGTGGAGTTGCTCACCTTGCTGTGCATGTTGTTGAGACTGCCTTCACCTCTCATCAGACTGTTTGATGACCTCACCCAGGGATCTGTAGCTGCTGTGTGACCAAGCCACGTGCCAGTGCACTGTGACTGAAACAGGACAAACTGTTTCCTTGCCCTGGTGTCAACAAGGGAAATGTTTCACTATACAAGAGCTGTCAGACATTATAAACTGAGCTAAATACAGCAGCTAAATCTTACAAGAACTGACATCATTTAAAAAGAGGACATGGGCTGGAGAAGTGGGCCACCAGCTATGGAGCAGACTGTGGGCAAGGTAAACACAGGCCAAACTCAAAAGGAAAGCTTCACTTCAGTTTCCAATAAGGATAGGGATGTGCAGGAGAGTAATGTTACACTACCTTAGGCAGCAGGTACAGAGAAGTAGAAACCACAGCTTTTCAGGGGGAGTTCAGACATGAGCCATGCCTGGTCATCTCTGTGACTGAATATTGAAAGAGAAAGAAAAAATTTAAGTCCTGCAGCAATGATTTTTATTTATGCTGTCAATTCAAATGTGAATCTACAATAAGTATAGTACCAAAATGCAAGGGTAGAAGTGATATAACACCTGTAGAATTGACAATGAATCTCTCACACAGATTATGTCAAATCATGCTCTCTGGTACCCAGGTTGTGTGGGTGGCAAGTTCAAGTACAAGGAGTAGCATCTGCTCTTACCTCTGTCTGGGGAGGTGGTTCCCTGCAACAGACTGGTGTCTTCCTGGCTGAGCTCTTCTGTCTGTGTTTTAGTTTCAAATTACTCCTCCTGTTTAACTCATCTGCTTGGTTTAGTCAGGAATAAAGTCTAGGAGGAACCCCCAAACAGTAGTTAACAGCATTGCCTCTCAGAACCCCACCACATCAAATTAAAATCCAAACTCAGTCTGACTTGGGCATGTTGTTCTGCTCCAGCACTACAAACCAGGCAGGTCCTAGGTTAGATCATAGCCCTGACTGAGGACATGAGTGGATGGTAGCTAGAGAGTAGGCTCTAGGCTGAGGATGCAGTGCAGCTGTCCAAAGGAGTTAAGCCTGAGTCCTCAAAGTGGAATAATTTGTAACATAGAGTTATCAGAAGTAGATCATGTCATACCAGTTGCTATTTTTGATTGGATAACTAGTTCCACAGACCAGAAAAATTTAGTAGACCTAATCTAGATAAATATAAGCAATGAATTTGATAGACTACCTAATGGCAAATCACTATTTTTCAGATATTATTTAAAGCTGGATTATACTTTCAAAATACTTAAATTATTTAAAAATCATTGCATTTAAATAGAAGGACAAGAATACATATATAATACATACATAAAGTGGAGATTTTAACAGGTTGTGTTCAAATAGAAATTGTAAAGATGAATAAAGTATTCATCACATAACTTACAGTTTTTCATAATAACAATGTCCCTCATGGATTGCTGTTCATGTCAACTATGCTTAATATTTAATTGTAGGGAGAGCTTAAGTACCAGAACAACCTAGGTTGTTCTGGAATTTGCAGATAAGCCAAAGCTGGATGGTATGGCAAATACCAGTAATGGCTGTTTTATCATTCAGGAAGGACTAGACGACAATGTGGTCTATGCAGATTGGTGTTCTACCTGTACAGAATTTAATTAGTAAATGCCCTAGCACTAACCTGGGTGCTCGTTGCTGATCCCAGTGGCTGTTGTGAGAAAGAAAAGAGTGCCAAATGACAGCATCTCCCTGAGCTCTGCCTCAGTGGTCCCAAAAAGATCACGCACACAACAGCCTGTACTCTCCTCCATTAAATGCTGGAGTCAGTACCCTGGTGTGCAGCGAAGCCAGCTGTCATGTTTCCTCTTTACTATGTGCCTTCAGCATAAACTACATCACCTAGGCCAGAGAAAGCCCAGGGAAAACATCTTTGTTCTGTTCCCTACCTTCATCCTTCTCAGCGGAAGGGCTCCTTATTTGTTACAGATCTCCTACAAATTAGTGCCACTTCGTTTTCCTTGTCCTTCATTACAATATGAATAGTAAACTTTCTATAAAAAGTGAGAGAAAGAAACCCCAAAGAATCTATTTGGTAGCATCCAATTCAAGTTGATGATTTGGCAGTTCTAGCTGTATTCTAGTCTTCCTGACCACTTAGGAAAAAAGGGAATTTCCCCCACAGCCTCTCACATCCTGCTTAGGAAGCAGGAAAGGCAAACTGGCCTGGGCTACATAATTTGTTAATTATTTGTAGAAAATATTGAGAGATACAAACCCTTTATTTTCAGCATATTCCACAACCTTAAACACTAGCTTTCAATAATAAAGCTATCTATAGATTCAGCCTCATTTCATAAGCTTGTCTTTCTCATGCAACGTTAACTCTCCAATCAGTCAGCATACATAACATGGAAAGGCTGAACAGATACGAATGATATTTTAAGTTGTTGCAGGTGTTGTAAGCTGTCCCTTATCAAAAGGAAGTAAAAGCTATTTAACAATACCTAATAAAAATAATAGCATAGCAACTACCTCTTACAGGTGATCATGCTTTTTAGGTGAAAGGTTGTACTTGGCAGATGAGATAGAAATTAAGAGCCTTTGCTTACCACGCTTCTACGTCTTTATTTTTGACAGCAGCGAACCATATGTACTTTTTTTTCCCCCTGTTGTTACTATAACAAAGAAGGACTCAGTTAAATATTAAACACATACATGAATTAAGCACTCACATGCTGTGCTTCAGGAGTGTGTGCTAATCAGACTATTTGAATGACAAATCTCTTGGTTTATGCATTTTATCAATTCAAAGTAGCAATCCTGATCTACAGACACACATCAAGAGCCCTGTTGCCTTATATGTTATGCAAAATTCTAATCACATAAATGGGTTAACTGCACAGGCACAGGGATCCATCTGAATTCCACTGCTAGATTGAAAACTTCTCATGTTCAGAACTTTCTTTATTTTAATCTCAGTTTAAAAAGCATTTAAAATACCAAACAAAATGGTTTTGGTACAGCTGAAACCTGTAAATGGTAATCTCCAGCCCATGCTGCCCTTGCTCAACTTACTCACCTTTATATTATTCCAAATTCTAACCCAGTGAGATACATTTTTTTCCCCAAAATTATTTTTTTCTCCTGCAACTCTGAGAAGCAGACAGTCCTTGTAATTTTATTTTTTTTTCCTATTTTCTCTCTTCTAAAACACACAAGGTAAGATCTACACTGTGTTTAAGTTAGATACTTGTTTGTTTCAAAAGTGTATTCCCCATTGATTGGGAATCAGTTAGTAAGGACAGATACGGAAGAAATCTCCTGATCCTCTCAAGTGAAGAAAAAAATCTCGTGCTCTCTTGCATTGAAGCTGAAGTCAGCATGGAGATACAGTCTCCGAGCAAAATCCACCATGTGAGCTGGCAAACTCCCTGGTGAGACGGTACTCTCCAACGAGCATCAAGGTAATTGAGCACTTTAAGTAACACACAATTGCCCACAAAACCCACTTTCTCTGTACTTTGTCCTTTCTTACTTTATGATGTGACCACAACAAATACTTGCTGCTACAGCAACTAGTAGACCAGGTTCTGTGTTCAGCATTTTAGTATAATAGCACAAGAGTAACATGCATACCATGACTGTGGTCTGATCTGCAATGAGATTTTTTCCCTGCAGGGGCTCTGGCATCTGTGAAATTGATAGCTGCCTTCAGAAAATTCCCAGGGGTAAAACTGGGAGCTTAAGACTTTTATGTACAAAACACAGAACCAGTGAGTAAATGTAGCTGATGAGCTGAATTTTGCTAGCATTATACTTCTGAAACTTGTCATCAGTCTGAAAGGGAACCCACCTCCAGTCTCTAACAGAGTTTAGAAATATGCTTCCACTATCCTAAACTTCATATGAATGTTCTGTGTATACCTCTGCCATTAAAATAGCCAAATCCAAAGATGATGCTACTTCTCAGTAACAAGAAAAATATTTGAAATCAGTAGAGTCATAATCATTTCCATGACACAATGATTTCGCCCATAACCACATGAAATTTCATCTACTTTGAGAATATACATTTTTGAGAAAAGCTATTTTAAATTTAAACACTCTTCAAAGTAGAAGCAAACAAAAATGTTCCTTGGCATTTAGGTACTTAAGGTAGGAGGCTCTGAACTTTCCTGTCACTCCAGTCCTCAAACTCCAGCTGGCATTTGCCAAAACAGGTATCATCTGATAGAACTAACATCACCTGATTTCCAATTTCATTATAATAAGACAATCTGTAGGAACAAATGTACTTTTGCCTAGTGCCCTCAGTCAGCTGCTTTTACTACTGAGGTAAAAGTTATGTGGGAAGGAAAACACCGAGCAGATGGATATGTTTACCAGGGAGTAAAACTGTGTGCAGAAGCACCACTTACAATATTTCTGGGAATTGGTGTAGTCAGGAAAGGATAAAAGCATATTACAATTAATAATGGCATCTGCCAGCTCAATCATAAATGTTTTTTTCAGGCTGTGATTGGAAAAATTAAATTTTTCTAATTTTTATCTTTCATAATTTATGCTATTAAGCTGTATAAAAATACTCAAACAGAAAAAAAAAAGTTTGTAGCTGTATGATTCCCAGTACTTAACCTAAAACATGGTAGATGGATCCTTTTTGAGATTTTCTTCTTTCACAGAGAAGATCAGCTCTGAACAGGACTTGAGTTTGAAGATTTCCAGCTTGAAGAGGACCGGATCACACAGGTTGTGTCCAAGGTACACAGCTCGCTCAGTGTTAGCCACTGCAGAAGAACAGAAAGTACTGGTTTGTAGAAAAGCTGCATAATTAGCTAAAAAGCAAACCTCAGCTGTTGTTTAAATTGAGATTTTAAAAAAAAGCCTTCTGGAAGTAGGCTGTATTTACCTACAGGTGTTAGTCCTAGATCAGCCTTAGGCTGATCTAGAAATCAGCCTTGCTGCAAAACATTTGGCAAGCTTTGTGCTCATTTGAGTAAAGGCAGGTAATAACTAAGGAGGGTAAACAATAACTCTGCAACGGCAATGAAATTTTCAAGAGGAAGTGTTGAGGCAACAAACTGCCTCTGATCTCTGCAGTTCCCTGAAGACTCACTAAATAGGCTTTTTCCTCTCTTCCAGGCAATGTCCTTTGTTCAGTGAACCCTGGCACTGGCAGGCAACCCTGGGTTGCTAGTCCTCTGTCACTGACAGGCCTTTACCAAAAGGAAGCAACTCCTCTTCCAGACACCTGATGCAAGATTAGCAAGCGTAAATTCTTTTTTTTCTATTGAGCACACATTTTGATTACACACTGTACTAGCTTTATGGCTTCATAAACTGATGAACTGAGCCTATATAATTGGTAACACATGATCTAATCTCAACTGTCATTTTGGTTTGGTAATAATATTGTTCATTTTAAGTTTACAGTAGTTGACTCTATATGATGTTCTTCTGTGATGTTAATATTTACCTCTCTCATTTAAAATAATAAAATAAGAAACAGCACACAGAATTAGATTATGCCTTCATATTTAATAGCCCTGTGTAGCTCTCTCACGTGACACAAATTAGAACTTTTTTTGAAAAAGGCCTTTATTATAGTATGTCACACCTTGTCAAGAAAGATGAATTAAAATGTATCCACCCATATCCACTAGCATGATCAGAGGAAAGGAGAGCATTTTACTGGAGAAGAACAGAAGAGCTTGGCCAGATTGCCTAGCAAATTGAAGGATGACGGACACAGCTTTTCTTCAGAGCTGTTACTAATATTATAAAGGAAGAAGAGCTGGTGAGATCAATGCTGGCAGAGATGGACCTTGGTTGAAGATAAGGAGCACACTCATCTGGAGAGTGAGGCTCTGGACAAGCTTTATAATAGGACACAACCTAGAAACCTGCAAAAATGGGAGTGCTCAACAACCCAGTTCCAAATTTTTACATTTCTGATGTTCCTGAAGAACAGTTTCAATTTAGCAATGTATTTTTCCTGTATTGATTGTGTCTGTGCTGTGCACCTGGTAATCTGATTTGAAACTGTTAAATTTGATCTTTTGGAAGCATGTTAGATAGGGGTGCGTACATCCAAGTTTCTGATAAGAATTATTTATATGCCCTCTGCACAGCTTAAGTTAAATTTCCTTTTAGCAAGCTTGCTGTTATGAATTACTGTAGTCAATCTGGTTTTCTCTTTCTACAAGGTTGATATTTGATGGCAGCCTCTATTGCAAATCAAAACTATTCGTTCATTGTTATATATCTTCCACATTGGTCAGGACTGACTTCTCATGCCAGGAGTCTCTGGCTACTTGAAGAATGAAGCAATTACTCTATCCTGTTCCCAGTATGACAGTTACTCAACATCTCCAGGCAGTTTGAGTTTCTCAGTCTCACATCTGTTACCTTTTCATCATTCAGATTTTATGATGGATGGTATTACCTCGGCTCCTCTCACTTCAAGCATAGCATTTGAATTTGCAGGATTTCAGTGCTTGTATATTTAGTATTAAATAATAAAACAAAAGAAGCCACACAAAAAGTATAAATCAAGTAACAAAAAAACCCCTAAAAAATCCATAAGACTTCCCAGGTTTTATAACATAAAACTAGAGCTGGAAGTATTTGGCATAGAACCTTCTTGCATACTCATCGATACTTAACACATTTGTAACAACCTCCATTTGCCTTTCCTTCTCTGTGAGCTCAGGTTTGTCCCTTAGTTGCAGTGCTCAGCCATGAAAACTTTCTGTTTTCTGCTCCACCAGAAATGCTGGATGTGCACTTTCCTAGCAGATACTTCTAACTCTTTTGCTAGTGCAAACAGAAACTGCCCAATAGCAGGCTTTTTTTAGGCACTGATAAATAGGGCTGTCTCAATACTAGTCGATTGAGAGAATTAATTTTGGCCTTCACTAATGATGCTTCAAAATGGTTTCTGTGCAATCCTACTGAATCCGAGCCCTGGGCTCTGAGCTCTGTGCCAGCATCAAGGGTGGCAGGGTGGCCACCAGATTCCTGAGACCAAGCTGCTCAGGACACAATCATGGAAATGCAGACTTCATGGCGGTGCCTCCTTGGTCACCCTCCACCTTTTGGCTCAGGTCTCCATAATCTCAGGCTCTGTTTTGCACAGTACAGCAGCATAATCCTCACCCAGGCTTCTGAGGAAACTGCTGAATTGTGGGAAAAAGCTGCAAGACAGTATGTCAGCCAGAGCCACACGAAATAAGAAGATAAAAGCCACAGGCAGAGACAAGATTGTTGAGATGGGGAAGGTCACTTCCTGGAAAGGCATAGAGTCCTATGGGAAAAACAGGGAATCAAGGATGGCAGCTCAAACAGCTCTAAGGATGAGTCCCAGGGAAGAAGGAAGGCCCGCAGTCATCCCCCTTCACTGCCGGGTCCCTGACAGCCCTCCTTAGCCTGGGAACTTATTAGTTCCATCTATCAATTGTGAGCATAAAGCAACAAATCATCACTTCATATCTTGAAGGTGTGTATATCCTGCTTGCAACATCTGTCTGTATGCAGAGTTGCCAAAGCCAAATGACATACAGAATAAAGAGGGCACCTCCAGCATGCCAAAACCACCAGCTCAGAGAAGCTGCCTGATGAGATGTCTTTCTCTGAATGATAGTTCATACTCTGCATACAAGCAAGGAAGAAACCTTTTGGTGCTTTGTTACAGGCAGACATATCACAGCTAGAAGGAAAAAGCAAAATGTATACACTTGTAACAAATACTGAGAGAAAAGGAAAAAAAAAAAAAAAAACAACAAAAAAATCCCCACAGCACAACAAACACCTGATCACCATTCACTATCTATTTCTCGCTCAATATTAAGCTTTATGGCCCACCAGTTTATTAGGCCCACTGACAGTACATAGAAGGCCAGCCCAGGAATCCTACCAATGTTCAGCAGTCACGAGGTTAGACTGGTAGCTGCTGGTCTGAAGCACAATTCAGCTTTTTAAATAGTAGTGCTCTTATTTGCTTGCTTTATCTGAAGGCTTCTTAACCCATGTGGCTGTGGAAAGTTTGTCACATTTATCCACAAACCAAAAGGAAGTGGAGATCGATCTTTAATGTCAGACAGAAGCTGAATCACTGCCTAAACCAACATTAACTGCTTTATAATCCCTCAGTAAATTAGTTCTACTCTTTCATGGCATGAGGAAATACCAATAAGCTTCGAAACAGGAAGCTGAAAATAAGGCACCAGCAAAATCGTATCATTTTTTAACATAGTAGGAGGTAAAATTGATGAAACAGTGGTAGACATAATGTGATCATTTTTTCTGCACTTTCTTCCATAATTTGGATTTGAGAAGTTCTTAAATGATTGTATGTTACCTGCAGGCATTCATTGCTAACAAGCAGTGATCATCAGATCATCTCTAAGCAACTTTGCTTGGGCTGCCTTCCCCCACCTGCCCCCAGCACTTTGAGCAACCATTTCCCTCTCCCAAAATCCTTCAGAAATAACTTGTGTACCTTCTGCTCCAGGAAGGATCCAGATGCTTCCTGCTATGTTTGCAATTGTGCTATGGTTAATATTATTCATTTGAAATAGCTTGGTTTAGAACTTAACTTTCAGAAAACGCACATTAAAAAAAAAAAAATTCCATTGACGTGGGAAATCTTATCCTCAAACCCAATAAACTGGGTTTGCTGCTTGCGAAATTGCTGCTGCTGGTTTTTTCTTTACCTTGTGCCGTGCAGCTACATTGAAATCTCCATTGCTTTGCTGCTTCTCCTAGTTTGACTCTCTTCCCTGCCCCTTTTGTCTTCTTTTGTCTTCTTAGAGCCCCAGTGCTTTGAGCTGTTTTCCTGCTGACTCCTTGGCCAGCTGGGCTGGTCCCCTCCAGCCAGCACCATTTTACCACAGTGTCACTGCCCACTCCTGCAGAGGGCTGTCATGTCCTGCCAGCTCCCTGAGGTGACCCTTCCCTGCCCTTGGCCTTCACTTCTTCTTCCCACACATCTATTAAATTCTAGCAGGAGGAGCAACATAAACATAAAATATACAATCTCTGTGCTGGGGCCAGAGCCGCTTTGTTTGGGAAAGTCTGACTCGTATTCATGGGCTGAATCAGGCTTAATTACTCTTTAGAGTTCATGCACACACAGCTTGGTCAGAAACAAGAAAAATTAACCAGATAAAAAAATATAAACCAGATAAAACATACTGAGATTTTAGCAACTAAGATCAAAGTCTGCACGGAGCATGTGAAAATTACAATTAATCAGAGCTTTCAAGCATGCATGAGAACATCAAGAGGTTGGTCCCTGCTGCAGGAGCCATGCCAATGCTGGATTTGAATAATTTCTCCAAGCCTTTGGAAACAAAAAAGAAACCCCAAGATCTTATTCCTAAACTTGTTCCTTAGACAAGGCTGTGCCTTTTCATGAAAATTTCTCACTAAAACACAGCCTGAGGTTAACATTCAGGCTTAGAAAACATGAGACCAAACACTTAAAATTTGACAAAGTTACAAATTACTAAAATCCATCTCCGATGACAGAAAGCATCAGGCCATCTGATTTACCAGTGCTATAAAGCAACAACTGTAATCAACTTCATCATGTTTCTGGTATCCATGCATTACCTGGACTGCTGTGGAGCCATTTTTCAAGAAAAGTTATGAGAATAATCTGGTTTTGTAGGTTATTTTTACAGAGCTGTTTAGAGCATTAGACATTCACTTGGTAAAAGAATGTTAAATCAGCTTCACAAATATTTAATCAAGCTGCAGCACGACTTAAGTTTACGTCTGTCTTTCTGCAGAAAGCTAATAGCCGTGGTTGCTGTAGTTACCCCTTACTGGAAAAGCAGCCAGGCTGTTTATCCCCTTCGGTCTAAAACTTCCTTCCTCAAGCTCTGTGCCAACTAAAGTGGTAACTACAGCTTTTTAGAGAGTAAATCCACTATAGCCAGGCTATTTCACTGTTTTTCTGAAAGGGTGGGCTTGGTTTTTTGAGGGTTTGAAGTAGAAGCGAGATGTTGTATTTGGATTAGGGTTTTTCTTTTGTTTGGGTGGCTTTTTGTTGTATTTTGGGGTTTTTTTGGCTGTTGTTTTTTTTTTTTTTTTAAACAGAATACTATTCTAAAGTGCTCGAATAATAACTCTGTAAAGTTCAATATTTATTATAGTATGTACACTGAAATGAAAGCTCACAGACTTTATGTAATGGGAGATACAGTTGTCCCTTTCATTCTTTTCTAGATAATGTTAAAGATACTCAAAAGCAAAGCGGAAGAAATTTAAGCACTGCCTGTTGTTCCTGAAAGAGCTTTCCCAGGGTTTTCCCAGAAGTGCTGTGAGATTTGGGTTTTTTTTAATTCCAGCAATGACCATTCAAAGAGGAATGATTAACTGTTTTGTAGGTTGTAGGTATTAAGTTTCTCCTCTTGTTCAGGCTTAATTAGATTGTTGAATGTGTGTCTGGGTATTGGCATTAGTGTGACTGAAAATGAGCTCTCTTCTCCTACAGCCAGTGGTGTTTCAGCATGGAGGCTGTGCAGGGCCAGCCCTGTAACACTGAAGATGTGCCAGACTTGGAAATAAAAGAGACCTTGTTCTGCTTCAACATCAGCCTTGTCCAGCATTACACAGTGACACTTGGAGGCCTTCCAAGAATGTGTGTCACAGGCCCTGCTAGAGCAGATAGCAGAGGAGCCTAACTGCTGCACAGCTCTGTGCTGTAAGAAGTCACTCCCGTGCACACACATTTGGAAAGTTACTGCTGAAGAAGGAAAGGATGTTTCAAGACACCTCTATCCAAGGACCCGTATGAAATGCAGTGCTTTTTTCCAGTATTAAATTTGAGTATAATTGAAGAAGTAGTAAATGACACTTGCTTTAGGAGAGTACTGAGGAAAGGGTAAGCACTATCTAATGTACATGGCATGCTTGTTAAGCTACTTTAAACAGCTACTCTACTTCAGTAAGCCTAACCATACCTGTTCTTCTACATCACTCCAGAAGCTACAATCAACATCAAAACAGGTCTCAGGGCACTGGAGACCCTTTTTCCTGAAATGCTGACATGAGACTCCAGCTGCAGGACCAACACATTACCTGCTGCAGAAGTTTATCTGGAAATTACTAGGATGGGTAAGTAAAATACTGACGAGGTGATAGAGGAAAAAGCGATAAAGATAGGTACAAAACTCCTTCATATCAGAAATAGAACTCTTCAGGCTGCAGAACACATCAGATAATTGAATAGACTTCCAAAATCAGGGTAAGAAGAACACAGTGAATAGGAAACAATTGTTCACTGTTTCTTCCAATGCAAGAGCTTCAGATCATCAGATGAAGGTGGTAGAAAGTTCAGAAGAAGGGGAGACACTTTTCCACATAACACACAACCAAGGCATAAAGCACTTTGCTACAGGAATGAATGTTTACACTAGTACTCAAAAACTGTGTGACATGTTTGCAGGGGAGAAACCTGTCAGGTGCTGTTAAGCACAATGAAATGGGCTGCAGGTCAGAGAGCCCCAAAGCAGCTCTGTGGTCAGGGCTGTGTCTCCTGAGATGCTCTCACAGTCCTTCACCAGTCACTACTGTGGTGTCTTTCATCAACACAACACTGCACTCGAGGAGCTTTGCATTTCAGCAGGTATGTGGGCGTTCCTGTTTTCTGGCAAGGCTGCCTTTGCCTGCAGGACTGTAACCTGATGGCAGTGTCTGTGGGCCATGCAGCTGCTTCACTGGGCAGCATGTTGAGCAGAGCATGGCACCACCAAGCCTTTGAGTTCTTTGTATGGTGGCAGTTAGCTTGCCTGTGCTTTGAGCCTGCCACATCTAGAGAGATAGGGAACCAAGTTTTACCCTACTGCTACATTTATTTGCAGTAATTTGCTCAAACATGGACTTTCACCGTTAAAACATACCAGCATGAATATGCAAATAGTAAATCCCAGTCAGAAAGTAAAATTAGTGAGATGCCAGGTACCTTATCTCTCCTCTTCAGTTACATCGTGACTTATCACAGCTGACATTTCAGTAAAGCTGTAGTAGCAGATCTGGATTTGAACATTCATAAGGAGAAGATGCAATACACCAGCTTTGATGTCAACAGAATGTCAGATCCTGTCTACTTTGTTCAGACTGAACTTAATTGCAGGAACTGCATTAATAGTCAACATAAGCCATCTGTTTAAACATGTGTGTTTTGAAAAGAACTGCCATGTACAATAAACATACTCAACTGTAATGACTCATATATCTGTTTATGTGAAAAAAGGATTCGGCAATTTCCTCCACAAAAACATTAAATTACAGGTTAAAAGCAGTTTTATATTGAGTTCATATGTTTATGTGGCAGGTCCAATGGTCCGACAGTTTTGATTCAATCTGGGAAGTCTGTTAACTGCAGGGCTGCTGAACCAAACTGTTTTGCCAAGGTTCCTTCCAGAACCTGTTTGGTAGGTCAGAGCTGAATCGAGAAACATCAACAGTTCCCGGGATTAAGTGGCTGACACACACTTAGTTAGAGTTTGACTGGGGTGCACATGGAGGCAGTATACTGTGTCCCAGGTGTGATGCAGCACTTAATTCCAAAACATCCCAAGTAAGGCTGGTGGTGCTGGCAGCCTGGCTAGCTGAGACAAACACTCATACCAATTATACTATATTGATCTTCAAGTCCTCGTTGTGCATGGGAGGAAGCTTTTACCCTCCTCTTTGCAGGCCAAAACTGCTTCAAGCCACTGCCAACACCTGAGAAATTACGTACCCAGGTGGGAAAAGTCAGAAATATGCAACTTGCCATGTTAGCTGTCAGACTGACTTGGAAAAAAAGGCTTTCATTCTTTTGTTCTTCCTTAAAAGTAGCATTTCATATGCACTTACAAGAGTGAAACACATGCCATTAGCTCTCACTTGTGGTGTCATTTCTAAGAAAGCTTTGTTAAATTAATCATGACAATGCACTGGTACCTGGACTTATGCAGCAGCAGCATAAATTATGAATCTGCTTCCATAGGCACTGAGCAGGGATGCGCACCTGGCTGCATGCTTCCCACTCTCACATACAGAGTGGCATGGTGCTACATTTATAATTCATTAATATGCAAAAGTATATGGGTACCAGTATAGACTGGCTCAGAAACTGGAGGGATAATGGCAGAGAATCATAGAATCATAGAATCCTCCAGGCTGGAAGGGACCTCCAAAGGCCATCTAGTCCGACCTCCCCGCAGTCGCAGGGACATCCTCAACTAGACCAGGTTGCCCAGGGCTTCATCAAGCCTTGCCTTGAATATCTCCAAGGAAGGGGCCTCAACCACCTCCCTGGGCAAGCTGTTCCAGTGCTCAACCACCCTCAGTGTAAAGAAATTTTTTCTAATATTCAACTAAAATCTACCCTTCTCCAACTTAAGTCCATTGCCCCTTGTCCTATCGCAGCAGGCCTTTGTGAACAGACCCTCCCCAGCCTTCCTGTAGGCTCCCTTTAGGTACTGAAAGGCTGCGATTAGGTCTCCCCAGAGCCTCCTCTTCTCCAGGCTGAACAGCCCCAGTTCCCTCAGCCTATCTTCGTAGCAGAGGTGCTACAGCCCTTTGATCATCTTCGTGGCCCTCCTCTGGACCCGCTCCATCAGGTCCATAACCCTCCTATATTGAGGGCTCCAGACACAGTACTCCAGATGGGGTCTCACCAGAGCAGAGTAAAGTGGCAGAATCACCTCTCTGGATCTGCTGGCAACACATCTTTTACTGGTTTTGTTGGCTTGCAGTCCAGGATGTGATTGGCTTTCTGGGCTGCAAGTGCACACTGCGGCTGCAAGAAGGAGACTATCAGATTGTAAAGGCACATCAGCAACTTCACCACTTTTTCTCCTCACCTGCAAAGTTAGCTTGATATCAATCAGTATAGTCTTGCCTTTTTTTTTTCTTTTTTCTTTTTTTCTGCTCCCTTTCTAGGGCTGTTTTAAATTCATGGGCGATACAAGGAGACCACAGTTTATTTACTAAACTTTTCTGTTGCACAGACTGCTTGTTCCAGTGCTTCACTAAATTAGGAGATCAATAATTTTGTATTAAAGATGTACTTTAATATCATCGGTTTCCTCATTAAATGTTTTCTGTTTCATATACCTGACTGAGTCCTAGTCAGTCAGTGGATTTTTGTTGATGTTTATATTTCTGTGAGTCTGAAGTGGACATGGAGTATTTACATACACAAATGTAAACCTTAGATTACCCTGTTTCTCTACATACAGCCCACATCTGCAGTGTGTAGCCACCTAACCATCACAGAACGAAATAGGGATGAAAAGAAGTGCATGCAGAAGCAGATGGAGAAGGCTGTGTGGTGGGAAAGGAAAAGAGACTGATGGAAAGCAGAAAGAACGGGGTAAACTTCCTCTCCTGTCACACACGGAGTAGGGATATAGTTCTTAACTGCCAGTACTGCCAACTCAGTTCTGCCTTTAAAATAAAAAAAAAAATTAAAAAAATGCTATTTACATAGTAGCTCTAGGCCTGGTATATTTGAGACCACAATAAAAATAATTTTCTCATATCACTTTAAACATCACTGTATCACTGTGTGTTTATCCAATAAATTGCTTTGCAATGAGGGTTTAGAGTCACTCTTCAGAAAAACATTAAACAATTGTCTTAACTTTTAAAGTGCTGTCACTCTGGGTTACGCATTTTCTTGAAGAAAGAAACTGAATTTATGAAAGTGCTGAAGAAAATAAACAGAAAACTCAAAACATGTCCATCACTTTGCTGTTCTTGCATCTGACAGACAAGAACCTAATACTGAACCCTCAGAGAAGATACAAAACATATTGACCTTTTTAACAGGTTCTAGCTATAGAAGAGCTCAAAATCAAGAGAAAGCTTTTTTCTAAGTTGCTTCTCAAGGCCTTATTGCAAATTAAATTCAATAATCAGGATCATAAAGATCACCATGATTACAAGGAGAACTGTTCTTCTCTGCTATAGAGGACTAAAGAAAATAAGAAAGAATGATTTTTAAATGTGGTTTATTCATGTCAAGCTTTCAAAAGACAATCAGTTTTGGTCACTTTATATAAAAAGGACAGCTTAGACAGGGCTTTGAGCAACCTGGTGTAGTGAAAGGTGTCTCTGTGCATGGCAGGAGGTTGGAACTAGACAATCTTTAAGGTCCCTTCCAACTTGAACCATTCTATAACAAAACAAAAAAATCCAACTTCTCATCTCATTCTTTATATACATCAGCATTTTTATATCCTTTTGTGCTTTGAAACTCATTATATTCTATGAAGACAGTAATGTTTTCTAAGTGCAGATAGACGTGGTTAATTTTTTTATATATCCCACTTTAACTGAAGTATGCTTTCATCACATACTGCGAGTCTTTTCATCCTTTGAGCCCTTAGTCCTGCAGTCTATGCAGTCAAAAATCTTGTTAATTTAAGTGTAATGAGCAGAGGAATGGACTGTAAGTGAATCCCCTGCTGCGCAGTGGTAATTTACTGAAGAAGCAAGCCTTCAGCCTCTCTTCAGGTGGCTATAGGAAGACATGGGCATTTTTAGAACAATACAGAAATACTCCAACGCTTCACATACCTCTTCATCTATATTTACTAGATGAGCCCATTCCTTCCCAATAGACATATTTAGGACAAGTCTTAGAAAACTCACTATTAATTTAGATTTGTGCTTAAGTTTTATGCAGACCTGGATAATGTCCAGTGGCCTAGGAATAGCTCTCCATATTACCAGCTTTTTCATACTAATGGTACTGCTGCAGATTCCTCTGGATGAAGTATGTACCCCAACAAAGCATCCTGCCACAAAGGCAGCTGAGCTAATAAGCAACAAAGCTGTAGAATATTTTAGGAACTTTTCTGAACAGAAATCAGAAAGTTTAACTTAAAAATAAAAATGCGAAATTATTTCTCAAGTGTATTGCATCCGCTGTCAGAGCTGAGGGATAACCACCCTATCTAAAGAGATATTTCTGGAGCCAGTTGCACTTACTCAGATACTCTGCCTTGCAGCACCCACTTGATAACACCTGTGCTCCCACCCCAACAGTCCTCTGTCACCGGTGAGCAGTGGCAGAGAAACGACACTTGCCCCTGGACATGCTAAGAACTTTGTTGTCTTTGTTGACAACAAGATGAGCCATTGCTCCACAGCTCTTTCACAGGTATAAGAAGACTCATTACCTCTGGGCAAGGGGAGGGGAAAGAGTTGTTTACCTGGAAACTTAGTCATCAGGAAGCAGGATTTAAGCTTTGGCGTATATACACCCCTTGTTCAGTAATCCCACTGCATGCAGCTTCTCATAAATTAATGCTGTTTCCTAACAATGTTTCTAACTGTAGCCAGCCTCTGACTTGTTCTGTTAAAGAAAATTAATTTAAAAAATCAGTTACACAATTCACACTAGTTAGGAAATCACATCATTTTGCAGATACAAAGAGACAAACAGAGCCACTGGGCAAACTTGCAGCGTATCAGAGTAAATGCACCTTGCAACTAGGTTATATTTCACTCTAAACTTCTTTTGAGAACAAGGTTAGTCAGGTCTTGCGTTTGGGAAAATTCAGGATGCAAACCTTGCAGGTAGCACCTTCTGAGCCCCTGAGAAAGGGACACTCCCTGATGGAGATGGCATTTGCTTCTACCAGCTATGTGACCCTGAGATCAGACAAGGGGTGTGAGTTGCAGGAACCACACACCTGTGGCATCAAATGAGACAATCTTGTAAAAAAGCAGCTCTCCTTACATGCAGCAATAAGCCAAGAGACCATTTGATGCTAACCAAGTAATATCACCATGGATTTGAGGCTCCCACCCACCGAGGGTCCTGGTGTATCACCCTGCATGTCGCTGGTTTGTGCTTTCTCCCTGCCCCACTCTCCACAGAGGATGAATTCCAAGCCTGTTCAGCTGTTTCAAGGTTTGAAGCATTGACTATCAAGCACAGAGCTGGGCTAACCGAGCTTAGATCATGTCTGAAAAAACTCACCTGTAATTTGGGTAAACTTTTCTTACCCACTAAAATTCATCTGCGGAGGCTTGACTGTCCTCCTTCCCCCACAGACCAACTGATTCAAGACCGCACAGATGAGTTATTGGCTTGAATCAGCTTTGACACTTCAGGCAAGCTTTTTTCATCGTTGGTGACATAGCTTCTACCAACACTCAGCATGAGCTATTTGCCTTTAACAAGCTTTACTAAAGCGATTCCACCCCCTCCGCCCCCCACCCCCTGACTTGGACTCCAGGGTTTAGTCTCAGCTTCAGCACAGCAGTCCCTATAGCTGGGGCAGCAGGTCATGCTGAGCCTGCCTAACACCAAAGCTTTGTCATGCTGCTAAACTATACACAGGAGCAGCGCTGGGACCTGCAGCTTGGCTGTGGCTCTGGCATCCAGCACT
Source organism: Pedionomus torquatus (assembly GCA_013398155.1). NCBI lineage: Eukaryota > Metazoa > Chordata > Aves > Charadriiformes > Pedionomidae > Pedionomus > Pedionomus torquatus. The sequence goes on from VZRU01001933.1 coordinate 405,117, forward strand.
GCAAAAGCCAGCTGTGCTGAGTGCCCAACTCCTGCAAAATTTAATGTGTGGGATCCCAGCAGAAAGCAATTCTTGTAGGTACAGCTCTGCTACAGGAACCAGGCTGCCAGCAGGGGTCACGTAACGCGTGCTTACAGCCAGGCAATCTTCTAGAATCACAGTTACATAAATTAAATAATCTGGTGAAATCAGAGAAACCTCAGAGAAGTTGGCTCTGGCATTTCAAGACAGCATCTGTTATTGCTATTATATCTACTGGTACAGGTTTATTGCTAACTGGAAACAGCTGAGCGTTAGCACAGGAAGGTTTGACACACACACAAAAAAAATCCAAATCAAAAAAAGAAAACCCACACACCAAACCAAAACCAAACCAACCACAAAACACCAAAGCCAGAGAAAAGATTGAAATTAAATGCTTTCAGCTTCTGGAACTGTGCACATTTGTAAAGGGAAGATAGAAATAACTGTGAGAATTCACACAGTGCTATTCTTCTAAGCTTCCTCATCTCATCCTTTGCCTCCACACACAAGAAAATGAGCACCTTTAACATAAGCCTCTTATCTGAGTGCTTTTCTCAGTGTCTTCCTCACCTGTTATGTCAAGACAGGGACAAGCTTTTCCTTAGAGGCAGCAGAGGAAGGTGGTGGGACAGCTATATGAAATCAACAGCAGGCAGGGATGCAAGCATTGGCAAATGAAACCTGTGTGATCTCCTGTGCGCCACAGCAACAGTTTAACCAGATGGTCTCCGACTTCCTTCCCTGCACACAGCTTTTCAACACAGCCACCTAAAGAAGCCCTCTCACTAAAAAGAAGCAACTGTAAGGTTTTTCAACTGACTTTCTCTCTCACCTTGTGCCACTTCAAATGCTTCCTGATATTGCACTGAAGAGGCTGAGAAATTGAACTAGAAAAGTAATTAAGATTTAAGAGAAAGGAGGCAGCTGGAAAATCCTGTTCAGTGCTTTCCTGTCTAGTACATGCAATGCTTAACAAGGTCAGGTTCTCACTGTACCACTCAGCATCGCTAATTTTACAGCATTAGAACATTTATAGCCAGGAATAGAATAGTAGGAAAAGGAGTAACAAAAGTGGAAGATGGCAGCCTGTTTAGCTGTGGTGCTATCTAAGCAAAAGAGGCTGTTAATTCTTTTCACTCCTGTTTGTTGGAGCCTTCCTCGCATCTCCAGAAAATTCTTTTCACTCCTGTTTGTTGGAGCCTTCCTCGCATCTCCAGAAAATTCTTTTCACTCCTGTTTGTTGGAGCCTTCCTCGCATCTCCAGGACTCTGCTCAGTTCCCAATACTTCACCCCAACTGCCGTAAAGCACTAATGATATTAGAGTACATTTTGTGACAGTGACCAGCATTGTCTGTATTGAAATGCTGTCTCATTTAAATATGCAGATTAATCTGACATGCTTTTTTTTTTTCTTCAGAGCATATAGTAATGGAAAACAGCCTCTAATTATGCCATTCAGTTTCTGAGCATAAGGCCACTGTTTGTATTACTCAAACATCCTGCTGCGAAAAGTTATCAATAGATGTGACTCATTACCTTTCCTGCCTTGGCCAAATATCATGCCCAACAATTCAGCTACCTATGCAAGCCAGGAGATCTCTAACCTAGATGCAGGCATCTGCCTATCTCTGAAGCCATCAGCAGCCACTGGAGAGCATGGGGACATCCCAGCGAGTGCACGGCCTGTGGCCTCCCCAGGTGCTGCAGAGGTCCTCACACTGAGCAACTGACTCACACAGCTTTCTCCAGGACAAATTCCCCAGCCTGGGGGAAGTAGCCTGGCAACCCAAAGATAGGCTTCTCACAGATTTATACATTCATCTAGCCATTCTTTTCACAGTTCTCTGAGGAAACTAAAAATTACCCACAGCAATTAATAGACTGAGAACTAGAAGAAGTTTTGTGCACTAGGCCCCATCAGTCTTTCATCACAGTCACTAGGGCTGACCAAAGAGCCAAGGCACAGGCACAGAAGCATCAGCTTCCCCAAAGAACCCCCAAGGAGGAGAAGGAGGAAACATGTGGAGCTGGCTCAGGTGCCGGTTTTGGCAGTGCCGCTCCAGACCCAGCATAAGAAACGAGCAGCATAGAGCAAGTAGTACAATAAATGGAATGATACAGCAGTCACCGTGCTGCCTAATCCCCAGTCTACACATCTGTCCTGTCAGGCTTTTTGGGTCATAGGTATTCGTATCCCTTGGTATTATTCCTGAACTTCACCTGAAAAGCAGCACGGTTACAGCAGTTGCATTTTGCCCTGCTGTAATTCAGTACACCACAAACTATATTTGAGTATAACCATGTGGATTTCCAGAAGGAACACCACCAGACTTGTTTTACAGTAACATTTGTGCAGAACTGAAGAGGCATGCCTAAAATAACTGGGTTTGAAAAGGCCAGCACAAGTAGTACTTCCAGTGCAGCTGAAACAAATATTTGCTCAGCAAAATGTAAGTCCAGGATCTTGGCAGAAAGAACTTATTTTCCTCAAACAATTGTCAGGGCTTTTTTAAAAATGAAATTAAGAGGTCATCTTCCAACCAGTGAGCCCCATTGAACACAAGTCCCCCAAAACAGGAGTCTCGCTTGAGAGAATTACTTATGCTACCATATTTTCACCATATTTTAGAAGGTCAGAAAAACTTCCAAAGAGAGTATTTCTTAACTCTGCGTTCCTGTTTGCTAATGCCAGGAGGCAGATTTTCTTCCTGCTGTTGACTCTTGTATAAGCACTGAGGCATCAGGAGTTTTTCCAGGCTGATGTATCCAGTTGCCTTCTTGTTTGCTTATGCAGGTGCTTTACGTAATAGCCCCAATAAGGTTGACACTTCCGGAGAGCAACTGCAGCACAGGCAGCATTGTAAGAGTTCATCACTAATGGATTAGTTGATCTTTAAGAGCACAAGAAAACAAGTCCTACACCCTCTAATATTCAAGCAAGTTGAAGCATTCAAATTATATTACAACTTTGCACTGCTAATAAGAACACCCTGATAAGCAACACCCCAATAAGAAACACCCCAAAGCTCAAAAGGGATCAAATGCCCCAAAACGTAAAAAAACACACTAAAATGGGGACATGGGGAGACAGCACCAAAACTGCTTTCCATCTAGTGCTACAGTGGGGCTTAGTCCCAAGTCTGACCAATGTAGCTGAGTATGTGCTTAATTCAAAATTCTTATATTAAAAAAAAAAAAAAAAAATCTCAAGAAAAATCTGAAGTTGGATTATTTAACAGAGGAACACACAGAGAAGATCCAGCTGTCCTTCCCAAGCTTAAGCTCTCCCTTTGAATCAGGTCTGCAAATCTGCTGTTTTCAGCCAAAGGAGCAAGCGACCCTCTAACAGGACGGCCTGTCATCAAACTTCTCCAAGGAGACTGCCTCAGAAACCAGTAATTGTTTCACAACTCTTCAAACCAGCTCAGTTTTCTTTCAACCAACCAAAGATGCAGCCTTCACCTCTTTAAATATCTCACTAGATGAGCCCAGCTGGAAACTTTTTTTTCCTGCCACAGAAAGGGAGAACTTTCTCTAAGGACTTAACCCCTTCCCTGCCTGATGAAGGATGAAACTTTACAAATGCTTCTCTTTTACGTCAGCAACTACCACTATGCCTATTAGCCCACAGAAGAGAAGGCTCAGGGAAGATCTCATTGCCTTGTATGAATATCTGATGGGAGGGAGTGAAGAGGAAGGAGCCAGACTCGTCTCAGGGGTATCCAGTGAGAAGACAGGAGGAAACGAGTGCAAACTGAAATACAAGAAATTTCACTTAAGCACAAAGAAAGTATTTTTTGTTGTTAGAGTGGTAAAACACTGGAGCAGGGTTCCCAAGAAGATTGTGGAGTCTCCACCCTTGAAGACCCTCTAAGCTCAACTGGATGTGGTCCTGGGGTGCCTGCTGGAGCTGACCCTGCTTACAGCAGTCTCCAGAGGCCCCTTCCCACCTCAGCCATTCTGTCATTCTATGTCCCTGCTGTATAGCACTGGCACAGCACCTACCACATGCCAGGCAAATCCCCACTGTAGTGTGACTGTATGTGGCCCTCTGACACGTCTAACTGTTCTCTTCTGTATGAACAGAGGCTTCTCTTCATAATCTTTCTCCACCTTCTTCTTCTCCACCCTACTTCAGTCTCTTCACCTGTGAAGAGATCTTCAGTCCCAACAACTATAAATGTGATGCAGATGAGAGATGAGCCTGAAGTGGGAGCCTCTGCCCTCCTTTTGGAGCCCTCATGCAATGACAAACTGAACAAGCTTAATTTTTTGCAGCACTATTGATTCTTCTTGAAGTCACATTCTTTAATTTCACTTCTCCCCACTTCCTTTAGGTTTTCCCGTATAGCCATTTTGCCCAAATTCAAGGGTACAAGTGTCAGTGCACCACCTGCAGCTGTGCAGTGTGTCAGTACATTTAATTCTTTGCTTTAGCACAAAGGGATTATTATTCCATTTGATTTTAATCAGCTTCTGGGAATATACCCAGCCATCCTCCTGTGCAAATTGTCCTTTGTACAAGGATTCTGTTTTTAGAAGCACCTCACGTGAGCTGGATGAAGGATTAGCAGTAGGTATTTCCGAGCACTGGTGGTCACAGCAAACATCTTTTGGGCTTTTTCTGCCATCAGAAGGGAAAAAAAAAAATAAAATCCTGGGGGACTTCAGTCTGAAACAGAATTAAATGATTCAGTGGCCAAGCAATACCAGAACCTCCCATGATTTGCAGGCAGTTGAACTTTTGCAAGAACAGGGCAGGGGGAGGACCTGCCAGAAATCTTTTTCTAAGAGGTTTAAAGCTGTAGCTTTGGCACAAGCCAGGCCCTGTTTCTACAGCCTCACAGGGAATACAAAAGAAGACCTTCCTTTTCTGTGCCCCTCGCCTGTGTGGATCGCTCCTCCATTAAGGCTTATCTAACTTTCACATAATGAAGCCTGCAACTTAATCAAGGGAGGCAGCAACACGCCTGGACTTTGGAGACTTCTGTCTCCTCCCACTTGCACAACTGCAGTTTCCACAAGTTTGTTTTACCTAGCCCCCCAGGCCATCTCACCAGAAGAAAAACTTACTTTAAAAAAATAAAAATGGAAGGTGGCCTCCAACATGCAGGAGCTGTACAGCTTTGTGCTTCTTGTAATGTTAAGGCAAGTGCCTCAGCCACCCACCATTTGTGGGTACAGGACAGAGAAAAATTATATTAGTTTTATCTCAATGACTTGAACAAGGTATGCAGCAAGTCATAAGCTGAAGCAGGAATTTAACCCAGAGATTCCAAACTGTCTATTGCCCTTGCCACATTGATGCCTTATCCTGACTGCTACAGCTGCAGAAAGGATGCAATAGCTGAGTGGGTAGGGGCTATAGCTCCAGGGTACATTCCTTACCAAAACACAGTCACCTGGCAACTTCATCCTGACAGCTGTAAAATCAGCCACAGACAGGAAGGGTAAATGAGGATGCCAAGTGTGAGCAAGCAGTCACCCTCTCCACAGCCACTCCAGGCAGGAGCCTCCACCATGTCAGCAGCATAGGTCTAGGGGGAGAAAGAGAAGCCCCATCAAGCAGTGGCTTTTAACTGCTACTCAGAAGCTCATCTTGTTGTCCTCAAGACAAGCTTACTCCTGCTTTGGGAGCCCAAATCCTCCACCTTCATTGCAGGAGAAGGGCTGATTCCCAAACAATCTCTCTCTTCCCCCTTCCCTGAACACAGGGCACATTAAAACATTCATTTATATAAATATAAGTGCTGTCAAATTGGCCTTTTTAACAGCTGTAGTACCTGGGAGCTGCAACAGAGTCCAACACCCACCGTGTGCACATACTGTGTACCTGCTCAGGGACCAGAGTGAGTGATAAACAACCCACCCCTGCCCTGAAACCCATAAACAAGAACAGCTTGCACTTGTTAACTGCCTAATCCTTTATCCTAAAGACAAACTAGCCCTTCTGCCCTCTTCTGCTGTTCCACAAGCGGAAGGTCTGCTACACAGCCACCTTTTAATTTAACAGCAAATGCCTCAGTTTGAAGTATTAAGCAGCAAAATAAGGTACAGCAGCATGAGAGTAATACCAAAATACATAGCTTTAAAATATTCTTAAAAAAAAAAAAAAAGGGAAAAAATCAACAGAAAACTTTATTCAGTAGAAAAGTTTCAGAAGACAAAAATCAGTCTGAAGTATTACACTGACAATATACTCATTAAAGACAATTCCTGTTCTCCTAAGGTATAATCCCGTTTCATGCTGCATCCTTTGTTCATTGCTTTCATCTTTACAGAGAGGCTGTACAGCTCTTCTTCTGCAATGCCATCAAAAAAGAAGTCCTCATTGAAGATGGGATTTCTGCTTCTCTTTATAACAGTGCTTCTCTGCTTCTGTGTTTTCCCTGGCACCAGGGAGAAGGTGATACAGCAGTTTATGGTTTTGGGCTCCACAGAGTCATCATACAAACCCTCTGCACTGATCAGGCGGATCCGCAGCCTTTCATTTTCTGAGCAGTATTCAGCCGACAGCCTTAACACACCTCCCTTGTCCATCACCACAGTGCTCTCTCCCACTAGCCTCTCCTGGCTGCGGGTCAGGTCCAGGGGGAAGATGGGAGAGTAGGACACGCTACAGCTTCGGGTGGCGATCAGCCCCTCTGAGGCCCGCCGGATGGCACTAGGACTGTTATCAGTGGAGCTGCTTTCCTCTGTTGAGAGGGAATTGTTTCTGGCCATGCTGGATTTGTTCTTGGCTTTCAGTGCTCTGCAGAGCAACCCCTCCTGACTTTGTGTTTTGATCAGTGAGCAGGATCTGGGAGGTGACCTGTTGAGAAGCGGAGAACTGAAAGGAGAGGAATCACTGGAGGAGGCAGTATCACTGTCACAGGCACCTTGCCTATGCAGGGACAGATGCTTGGGAGGCAGCCTCACAGAAGCAAAGCTGATAGCAATGGGATTAGACATATTCCCTTTGCCACTGAATGTGTTTGCTCTGGATCGAGACAGCATCAGTCTGGGCAAAGCACCACGTGGGTCACCATGGAAGATGGACTCCTTTCTCCTGGTGTGGGGACTCTCCAGCAAAGCGCAGAATCCATAGGAAGTGGGAGCTCTGGGAAAGTGAGGTAGGGAAAGCGCTGCTTGGGACTGTGGGTCCGAGTTAGTGCTTTCTTCCTCCAGGGGAAGGATATCTTCAGCACTTTCCACCTGAATGAGATGTGGCAAAGAAGAGCTGGGGCTGTAGTCAGAATTAAGACCTGCACCATCCTCTGAACTGCAGTACTGGTGGGAGCCAGTGTCCTTAATGGGACCAGGGCTGGTCAGCCTGGGGGGAATGCAGAATTCAGGGATCCTATCAGGGGTGAGCACATTAGGAAAAGCAGCAGCTCCCAGTCGGACTTTTTCGGGCAGATTTTGGCCAGCCTGCAGTCCCAGGAAGGAGGAGCTAGGGAGGTTTCCAGTTTCATGTGATGCTCTGATCTTTTCAAAGAACCACATCACTGCAACTGGGCAGGAGGTCCTCAAAGGGGAAGAGCTAGACACACCTGCAGACACACAGAGATGCAAAAGTGCATAAGCATCCTTCCTGGACACACTACAGCCAAGCAAGGAAGAAGAGATGCCCTTCAAGGCAGGACTGGCAGAATCCCATTCAACCCACAGGTTCAAAAGAGCCTCTACCCAGCACAGCACCTCAGCAAAGACAAATGCCACGAGAACTAAACCACTAAAGCAATTAAACAGTATCGTGTCAAGGAAAAACGTTCCTCCTCCAGCAACCCTCCCGCGTATTTATCGCTTCGCAGAGAGCGTACCTTGTAGGAGTGAAAGCCGGTTGCTCTCTCCACTCCAGCAGCCCTCGCTCACTGCTACCCCCTGATCAACCGCAGACGAACACTCCCCCGCCCGCCCCGGGCCACCCCTTTTCTAGCGGAGCCGGGCACCTCCCACTCGCGCTGCCGGCGCAGGGGCGCTACCTTACCCAGGGAGGAACCGGCAAAACCAGCCTTTCGCGGAAAAGCACTTTTTCATGAACGCCCCCGGGGAGCAGCGGCTGAGCCCGGGAAGGGACTGCCCTCTCAGGAGCGGCCGAAGCCACCCGTACCCCAGGCAGCTCCTCGTCCTTCCCCGGCTCCCCATTTCTTTTTGACTCAATCTATTTAAGGAGGCGTCCCGAGGTGCTTGGAGATTAACTAACAAACCCGGGACAAAGGCAGAATTGTTTCCCTGCTTCGCTTCTTCTGGGTATCCTCGCAGGTATTCAGCATTAAAGCAGTAGGAAGCGGGGATGGCGGTTTTTCAAGTTTATTTGAAAAGAACTTCGCTGCTTTTCTGCACCTGGCTACGTGCCCCCATCTTCCTCCCCACCCCCTCATTATGCACAAAGAACGTGAGAGAGCCCAGCCCTGAGCACGGGTACTGAGCAACATCAGAAAGAGGCATGCAAGTGCAGCGGGGGAGAAAGACGAGACAGAAAACGCTTTGGCAAATCACCTTGAAATGGAGTGTGTCAAAAGCCCAGCCACGCGTGACGCCCAACAGACACTGCTCAGAGCCGGGTGGGATCCATGACGGTTCCGCAACGCAGCAGAAGATGAGTGATCTCAAACTCCCGAAAATTATTCTGCAAGCTGCAATAGGAATCTTAATTGCCAAGCCCGGAAGGGCTGCCAAACGGCTTGGCTAAATACTTAACTGAAGCGGTATTCCTCCGACGCAGGAATAGTAGACAAATAATTCCGTCTTTCCTTTTCCCGCTAAAGAGCTAAAGTTCACGTTACTGAGTGCTTGAAATAGGCAAGATGTGCTCAGAGAAAACAAATCAAGTAGGTTGCAGGGGCAGGGAACGTTTTGAACCTGCTGAAAGATTTAGCTAGGAACATACAGGTTCTGGGGCTGAGCTTTGCCTCTCCTACCTGTTTTACACCAGTTCAGCTTCACTTTCATCATAATCCCCTAGTCATTCCAATCAGAGAAAGCAACTGTAAAAAGGTTCAGGACACTCCAAAGGTCCCCGTAACATTTTAGTTGTCAGTGCTTTTGCACTTTATTTGAAATGGATTTACTTGCTGTGGGTGGGGCTCAAGTAATCTCCAATCTAGTTTAAAGGCTTCCAGAGAGGGTCGGTTCTTTCCCCAGCTTCTGAGACTTTTAAGCAGCATAGCAAGAGGAGCTCTTGGAGCTTTGGGGATGCTCTCCTATGGGAAGCAGAACGTAGACTACATAGCTATTACCGTTCAGACCAGGCAATACAGCACTATACACCATGCATTATACACTTTGAAGCTTCCAAAGAGTGAGTTTTGCCCCAATACATACACGTCTGCTTTTAATATCAAGGAAAGATTTGACTTTAAATATGGAGAAAAAATAAGGAAATTAAGCTTTTTAGTGGGAACCTTATTACCTCCAGTACCCGTTCACAGAAGTAGTTCAGACACGCAACCATGGGAATTAGCCTCAGATATATGAAGTCCACAGCTAGCATCACGCAGTGGTAATTTTGGCTACCCTGGTTTAGGTACTTAATTTCCATTTGGTCTCTTTAGGCTTCCTCTACAGTTAGTGAAAAAGTTAGGGTTTTTCCAGAGGGTGACTCAGGGTCTCCTGATCCCACTTGCCTCCAGTGATTGCAAAGAGTAAGCAGGTGCCTCTCTTCGGGTGGTTTGTATGCTCCCCTTCCTAAAAAAGCCTGCACTTTATAACCATTTAGCAGATGGCTGATGTGCTGGGAGTTAAGTAACACTTGAGTACTTGTACATCCCCCAAGGAAATAGGCACTCGAATGCATGATTAGCTGTCTAGTTTCCTGTGTTCAAAACGGTTTCTCTTTCCTTGATTAGCTTCAGAGCATAATTAAATACATTGCCAACAAGGTCTCCTGGTTTCCTGTTGCTAAAAAAAAAAACCACAACAACAAAACAAAACAAATCCAAACCAAACCAAACCAAAAACTCCACAAAACTAAACCCAAAACAAACCAAAACAATAACAAAACAACAAACAAACAAACAAACAAAAAAACCCTGTGGGATCTGGCCAGGGGCTGGAAAAGCGGTGACAAAAGGAAGTGCCCTACCCGAGCAGCACGGGACGAAGTCTGGAGTTTTCCTTCACGTGTTGCACTGATTTTATTTCTCTACTGCCTTTTTTACTTCATTCGGCAGAATGACCCTGCTCGGGCAATGTCCCACCATTCCTCCCCCGCCTCCCCACCGGGCTGGCCTCGGGGGCCGGGCTGGTAGCCGGGCAGGGGACAGGTCCCACCGCGGGCCCCGGGCACCACCTGCCGGTCGCGCATCCGCGGGGAGGCCAAGGCTGCGGTACAGAAGGGGTTTGGGCAGGTTATCAAGTTGGAATCAGCCAAACCGTGCTGGAAACGAACCTGCCAGCCCCTGGAGAGCTGAGCTGATGTAAGCTTTTAATTCAGTGTTCAGTTTACAAATTATTTCATTCTTCTACAAATAATAGCAATGTCCTGATTATTTATTTTAAAAAAACCCTATAGTTCTATATTCATGCAAATGCTGTGCATACACACACAAACTACGGTAGCATATTTCTGTAAAAGGAGAACTTCATTACCCTATAAAACTGCAAGGCCTGTCCAGTGCAGCTATTATGGTAGAAGACATCTCTAACTGGAATAATTAATTACACACATTCAGAATTGTTTTTGCAGTCTCCATGACTGACACTGACTGGTTCAAGTGCCTGGAAGTGCAAGAGGAAACCTTTCATTCAGGTCAGTGGTTTACAGCGGGTAAAGGCAGGAGGTTCTTAAGAGCTGACAGCCTTTGGATGATGTGCACTGAGGGAAGTGAAGGCTTCCTCCTCCAGCCAGGATGAGTATGAAGATAAAAGAGTAAAACTTCTGGCCCTGCTGCAAAAAGGGGAGGTGTGGAAGGCAGGCATGGATGAGACAGACATAACAGCTTGCCATCCTTAAAGAAACAGAAATGCCTTAGTGCATTAAACTACCTAAAATATGCAAAATTTCCACAGGCTTCTCTGAGAATAAAAAACCTCGTTCAGTTTTATTTTCCTAAAGAAAGCAGCAGTAATTCAGCTGTAGTTTCTTGAAAAAACCTTCAACCAACTGAGAGGCACTTAGAGTTTGTTGGGGTTTTTTTCATTACAGATTGGTATCATGAGCAAATTTATAGCACATTGCTCCATTTCGTCATTTTGACAAAGGGCAAAGATATGTTAGCGGTCTGCTCACCACTTTTGGCCTAAATCAAGTCATTCTGCATCACTTTTATGCTAGAACAGAGTAGGCAGAGAAGTTCAGCAAATCTAATCTGAGAACTTCATCTTTCTTCTCTCATTTTACATTGTGTAATACCTTGTATCTTACCTCATCAGCAAAGGCAAATTTCTGGATAGGTTTACAAGAAGTGTTGATGTTCCTTTAAAATGAACAAATGCAGGAACAGATGCCTAAGTGCTGCTTGGCAGCAAGAGCACAGGAGTGGCAGGGCTCTTTAGACACTTTGGGACTTTATGCCAAGTATCTCAAGTGCCTTGTGTTGCAGCAGGACGAACTGGGAAAATCTAAAGGTATGAACTGAAGAATTCATTCTTTCTAGCATATTACATGGTCCTGTGATGAAAAACTGACATTTATCATACAAAATCCAAGCAGGTTATGCTGTCCCTAATTCCACTGCCACTGAAGTCAGAGAAAAAATATCTTGATCTTAAGTACAGGACTTCACAGGGATCTAACTGCATTTGGCATTAAATGCCTTTCCACATTTACAATGGAAATCCACCCAATTCCAGGCACTACCTACTTCATGTCTATTTCAAATCTGCAAACGTTGTCATTGTTTTGTCTACATGATGTTAAACTTCCTTTCCTGCATCCTTTTAAAGTTTGTTTAACCTGCACACTTCTTAAGTTGCTGTGGTTTAGGATGCAGCAGTTTACCTTAAAATGCATCGAGGCAGTGCTGCCATGAACTGGCAGCCCTGAAAGCAAGTGTGAAATGCTTTTTTGTGTTCTGTCTGGTGGGATTTAGAGTACAACTGATTTTACCAACGGCAACTTCACAACTTCTCTCACTTTTTAAACGACCCTCTGATGTGTTCTGTCAATGCTGAACAGGAGAAGAAAAAAGGAAAAGATGAGGATTTGACATCAAGCAAATGTAGTTGTGAAAAGGACTTGAAAATACTTCCCCTAAGGGGTAGATATGTTTCATCTTGAATTTAGAAGAAAACCTAGTGATTTTTTTCCACAAATGTGACTCACTTGAACAGCATTAGAGGACAAGAACATGTGGGTAGAATAAACCTAGCAAGACAGAAGGAACACATATACAAGGGACTGGTGCAAAAACTGCCCTCTTAGTAGATGTTTGATATAAGTTTTACAGTGCTGAACATGATGAAAACCTAAAAGTTCCTATATTTCCTAGGAGTTGCAGCTCTGTATTGCATACTCTGTGTTTCTTTCAAGAACTCTGGGATATGGTAAAACCAGCCCCAGACCTGCCCCAGCCATATATGTTCAGGTCACTCTTCTGTTGTGAAAGATTGACTTATTTTGGAAATCAGCCTGGGCTTTCAATTTCAGGCTAAGTCTGTAAGATGTGAATGTTTCACGATTTCTGGAAACAGAAATCTGACATGGGTGGGAAAGGTCATGCTATAGGCCACTACATCGGCCTCTTGTAGATTCAAGTGACTGGAAGGTGATGAACATCTAAAAAGTGACAAAAGAGCTTTCCTTCTTGAAACCTGGATTCCTTGTCTTGCACTCAGTTCAACCTGGGTTGCTTGTTCCTTCAATACATATATTTCAGGGCAGGCTTCTCTCCACTAGGCCGTGGAAATGTTTCTAAGGGTTTCCTTAAAAAAAGTCCAGCAAGCAGACCAGCTGTTTTAACAGAGATGTGCTGTATTACAGCAGTAATGACCACTATTCATCTCATGGCTTTCCAGAGTTACCATGCTATGGCTTGTAGCAGGATATACCCCAGATAATTAAATTCGAGAATTATAGCTTGTTTTCCTCAGGTTAAAAATAAAATCAGGCTGTGCAACTTTATAACTTAAAAAATATAGAATTTCAGTTGGAAAGTAACTACAGAGATCATTTAGTCCACCTGCCTGACCGCTTCAGGACTGACCAAAAGTTAAAAGTATGTTAAGGGCCTTGTCCAAATGCCTTTTAAACACTGTCAAGCTTGGGACATTGTCCATGTCTCTAGGAAGCGTGTTTCAGTGTTTGACCACCCTCTTGGTAAAGAAATGCCTCCTAATGTCCAGTCTAAACCTCCCCAGCACAGCTTTGAACCATTCCCATGTGTCTTATCACTGGACACCAGGGAGAAGAAAACAGCATCTCCCTTTCCACTTCCCCTCCTCAGAGAGAGCAATAAGGTTGCCCCTCAGCCTCCTTCTCTCCAAACTAGACAAGACCAAAGTCCTTAGCCACTCCTCATCTACAAAGAATTGTTCATTTTAGACTCCTTGCTTAGAAACAAGAGCATAAAAATCAAAGCACTTCATGCAACTCTTTCTGTTCTGGTAGCCTTGACAGAACATTTTCTGCACTTTGGTCCCATGCTTAAAGCAGTCTAGTTTTATGGTAATTATTATGAAACCTAAGTGACTTTGTTGCATATAAATGTTATATTGACACCTGTAAGGTGAATAACACACACACTGAGAAATGCTAGTCTTTGTATCCTTTTTGTGCTCTACATAAATTTAAATATGAAAGATTAAAAGTAAACATTTTTATTTTCAACTAGAAATGAGGCTTTGTAAACAGTTTCCACAAAACTGAAATTTAGTAAGGATGACTTCTACCAAGGTTAAAGAGAAAGAGAGAGAATGAAAGAGACTTAGTTTCCTACTACACAGTCCTGACACTATGCTTGTCCACAGAAAGAATGTAATTCAACTGTTGATAAAGCACATTTATATCCATCTCAAAAAGTCAAATTTCAGAGACACTATGAATCTGTGCCATTTTTTGGTCATTTTGTATATAGTTTTATTCCTCAAAAATAAAGATTCTATGAGCCAGCAAATAGACATTTCACTACTACTACCACCTTAACTGGGCATTACAGCATTACTAGTTACTCTTTGAGTAATTTCTAGGATTTAGACACCACATGCCATGGCCCAAGACTTGTACAAGTAGCAATATTGAGTGTTTCTTCTACAACGGAGCCATAACAAGCTCTAACTATTGTAACACAGAAAACTGCAACAAGGGGACTTTCACTTCCAAAAGTACATTTGGGTTGATTTATGCAGTGCAAAGCACTTACTGGCAAGTTTTATTAAACAAGTAGTTCTTAATAACCTTTTCCCCCAGCCCAGACACACACACACGAGTCCCTCCCCAAAGAGTACAGATCAGAAACAACCTTAAACTAAAAAGAGAGGAAGGACTAGTGCCCTAATGCACCTGAAATAGATCTTCTCAGGGCTTCCTAGCTGGTTGTATTCTGTCCCACAGGTACAGTACATCTGGAGCTTAAATGCACCAGATGACACTGCTGTGTTGAAGCAGCAACCTACTAGTACAAATAAGGCTCATGAGAACAAACAAGGCAGCAAGTCAAGGACATTTCATAAAGGATAACTCACCTTGTCAAAACATGTTAGATCTTGATTCAGAGTGTTTAACACTTTAAAAACAGATGTGTTGGCAGACAAGACTTCCCCGTATTTCTCACACCATGAGCTACAAAGACTGAGGTGTCACTGAAGGAGGAGAGTTTAACAACAAATGCAGTTGCTGCAGGCCACACTCCCTCATGCTGCGACGGACTGAGAGAGCCCATGAGCATAATGCAGCTCCAAGGAGTTGTGTGTGGAGGCTCTTCCTTCTCCACATGTTCTTCCCTTGGCCACAGCCCCATTCCTGGTGCAACAGGAGTAGGAGGGAGCCACTCTTCAGTTTTAAGTGGGGAATTCTGCTGCAGAAGCTGTCAGGTAGAGGGATCATATGCTGGGTGTGTGAAGCACGTAAGAACAGCAGCGTCCAACAAACTTCGTCCTCTCCAGATCATATGCAGTGAATCTCTATTTGTTTATATCAGCTTTCACCTAGATTTTGACTTAAAATTTGACTTGGAAATATTCCTGGTTTGCAGCAAGTTAAGGCAGACAGCCAGTCCAGGCAGCTTCACTTAGTCCTTGTAGACTAAATATTAACAAGAAAATTGATTAGTAACAAAAGGCTATATAATCTGCATAGTAAAGTTTGTTTAACTTTTCTTCATGAGGGTTGCACACTGATGGCATTGGCCTAATATCTTGATAGGCAGGACATGTAATCATGACAGCTATGTCTTTAAGTGAAATAAGTTTCAGAGTGGTAGTGCTAATCAGCAGCACCTAATTAAGAAAAAATTCTTACTTTAAATATACTGAAGTAGAACATTTGAAGCAAAGCTCAAAGCTAGACTCTTTATACTTAGACTCTGCCCTCAGCACTTCTGCATACAAAAGGACAGTTCTAAATTTCATTTTAGAAGGACATAGAATTTCAGCAGTTAGGCTGTAGTTTTCTGTCCACTAAGTCATTGTGTTGCTGCAGAACTATTTTCTGAAATTAGAAAGTGTTCTGCATTTTTCATTTGCATTTAAAACATTGCATTTAAAACACAGGTGGTGTCCCACAAGGGTCAGTACTGGGACCAATACTATTTAACATCTTTGTCAGAGACATGGACAGTGGGATAGAATGCACCCTCAGCAAGTTTGCCAATGACACCAAGCTCGGTGGCATGGTCAGCACACTGGAGGGAAAGGATGCCATCCAGAGGGACCTGGACAGGCTTGAGAGGTGGGCTAATGCAAATGGCATGATGTTCAACCAAGCCAAGTGCAGAGTCCTGCACCTGGGACATGGCAATCCCAGGCACAAATACAGGCTGGGAAGAGAGTGGCTGGAGAGCAGCCCTGAGGAGAATGACTTGGGAGTGCTTGTGGATGAGAAGCTCAACATGAATTGGCAGTGTGCGCTGGCCAGAAAGCCAACCATATTCTGGGCTGCATCAAAAGAAGAGTGACCAGCAGTTCACAAGAGGTGATTCTGCCCCTCTGCTCTGCGCTCTTGAGACCCCACCTGGAGTACTGTGTCCAGCTCTGGAGCCCTCAACATACAAAGGACATGGAACTGTTGGAATGGGTCCAGCAGAGGGCCACAAAGATGATTAGTGGGATGGAGCACCTGTCATATGAGGACAGGCTGAGGGAGCTGGGGCTGTTCAGCATGGAGAAGAGAAGGCTCTGGGGAGACCTTCTAGCAGCCTTCCAGTATCTGAAGGGAGCCTACAGGAGAGCAGGAGAGGGACTCTTTGTCAGGAAGTGTAGTGATAAGACAAGGGGTAATAGTTTTAAACTACAAGAAGGGAGATATAGATTGGATATTAAGAAGAAATTCTTTCCTGTGAGGGTGGTGAGGCACTGGATCAGGTTGCCCAGAGAATCATAGAATGGTTAAAGTTGGATGCAACCTTAAAGATCATTGCCCTGGCTGGATGGGGCTTTGAGCAGGCTGGTCTAGTGGGAGGTGTCCCTGCCCATGGCAGAGGGGCTGGAACTCGATGATCTTTAACGTTCCTTCCAACTCTAACCATTCTATGATTCTATTTGGAGAACAGAAGTCATAGAATGTTGGGGTGGAAGGGCACGAATCCATTATCTAAACTAATACTACTAAGAAGAATCTGATACCAGGATCCACTACAAAGAGTCCTGTAGTCTTCAGGCAACTTTGGGAAAAGGCTCAATTTTGTGCAGGTACTGGTTTTGGTCTCAGGGAGCAGAGAGGCAGGATGAAAACAGACAGTGCCAGTTTAGTCACCTTGAAATTGTTTGTCTGAAATTTCATTTAAAAGAAAATCAGAGAAGTCACAGGGTACTGTAATTATACCCTGGGATAAAGAGGCAGCTTTGAGGGATTTTGTGACTCACTCACTCCCTTCCTGGCACTCTCACCCCCCCAGCATTAAATATCTGCCATTAATGGTTTACAAGCAGAGAAGTGTAGCAAAGTAGGTTAAAAATGCTCAGAAAACACAACCAGCTCACAGCAGTGAGTAGGAAGTGTGAGAAAGGCAAGGATTTTCTTTGACAAAATTCCTTGCAAGTCACGGAATCCATAGGCATGAGAAAAGAAGCACCTCAACTACTGCTCCCAAATACAAAGAGTTTAAACATATGGCCAGATATTACTATATGAAGAAAACCAATTAGAAGTTCTTGCTGTCACACACACATTCCCACTGGGAAAAGTAGAAATAGGCTCACATGACCATAACAGATTCTCTGGCACTTTGTAAAAATTGCTACACGATGAGGAACTTAATTTAAGTGGGGAGGACGAAATTAAACCCTTTATTGTTTAGCTATCTTGTCCTCTTTCATTCCTTTAGACAAGCTTTAAGTTGGAATTGAGCCTCAGCTTCCCTCCCTCATCCCCCAGGGCCAGCAGCCTCCTGCTGGAGCAGGCAATGTGGAACACATGACACTTGTGTGCTGAGAACCTCCTTCACTTAAGAGAAAACAAAAACCTAAGAGAAACCAGGCTGCAATTTACTCTAGTGCACCTTTCACTTGATGCTTCACACTACCCAAAACCACAGCAGAACCTAATACTACAGCTGTTGGGACACTTGTGGGTTTTTTTGCAACCACTGCGTGTAAAGTAAAAGATGCTTTCCTCTCTTTTCTAACACTTAGAAATATCTCCTGCCACTTAATTTGTCTCAATAAAATAATGAAAGCTCTGGAAAATGCTTCTTCTAGCATCAGTCTTGTAAGAAGGTGCATGGACAGAAGAAAGGATATCAGGAAATACCTTTTCCAGGCCACAGTTGTGGGAAACACAGCTCTTCCTTCATGATCAGCAGCACCATCCTCAGAGCTGAGTAGGAAACTAGACAGGTGATCCAGCAGGTCCTGTATTTTTCACTGAATAATGATAAAGAAACTTCCTGGGCAGCAGTCTTGTTCTATCCCTCATCCATGTATATGCAGGTGATTAGTCAGGTAAATAAAGGGAGTGCATGAGCCAGCCCTTCCTAGGGTCTCTGGGACTAGAAACACCTGAAAGATGCTGTAGCTGACTATGCAGGAGCACATTTCACTGAAAATAGTGGCATATGAGGAAAAAAAAAGCAATTTTGGCCTTATGCTGTTATACTGAATGCTTTTATTTAAAATATTTTTTGAAATGTGTCTTCAGTGTGCTGCTCAGTGAAACTCTGGAAAAACATTTCATAAATCACTTTAAGTTAGCAGCACTTCGTGTCCTCCAGGCAAAGAAATACTTTATGGTTTAATTTATATGGTAAGATAGCATTAAAAGGAAGAACTAATTGAGGATTGCTGTCAGTGTATGACTGACAATAGGACAGAATATAGGTTTGATCACAGGAAATACAAACAAATTATAGCTTTGGGGGGAGGCGTGGTCAGTGAAAAGCGCAGCATTAAAACAAATCACCATCAGACTCTGGCAACAGAGCAGCTGGGAACAGGCTGGTGCGCCCTCCTCTCAGTTATGCTGGCTTTATCTCCATGTAATCCTGCTGACTTCAGATGTTCCCTGCAAAAGGGAGAAGAGAATCACATGCCAAATATATGCCATGGCTTTGGCCAATCTTTGCAACTGAGACTTCAGTTTCCAACAGTAATGTTCCTATACATCCTGAACATCTTTTTACTGGGCACTTGAGCTCCACACAAGAAAATACAGTGTTTTAAGAAAGTTCTTCTATGAGGGAATTGCTGGTACATTCTAGTTCATTTCATTTATGTTTCTTTTGAATAAACATCTCACTTAAAAAGTGTAAGATCAAGAACAGTAGCAATTTCCTTCTTCAGAGCTCCTGAAGAAGTCTTAATCAATTTCACTAGGGTTTTAGGGGGGGATTTTTGTTTGTTGGTTTGTTTGTTTTTTTTTTTTTTTTTAATACTGATCCTTCTACAGAACACAATTTCCATGCCAACCTTTTATTTCCCCATCTATACTGGTGCTAAATAAGAATATAAATCCACTTATCATAGTTCTTCTTATTTGCATTTCTATGCAATTGACACACCATAAAATATTGGCCAAATCTAGCAGTATATCTCAGTATTTAGTATATGGGTAGCAGTTAGACTGCAATTAGACATACATACATGGTACCACCTGCTACATATTTTCAGGTTTTTTTGGCTCTGAAACAGCTGTTGGTGTTTTGTTTTGAGTTGTGAGACTGGTAGGCACTGTTGCCCTGTGGCCAAGTTTTCTGAAGCAGTATAAATTTCCCTGCAAAACTATAAATTTGTAACTGACTCCCCCTCCATAGTCACTAATGCATAGAAAATCTAATGTCGTGCTCTGCCTCTTTTTTTCCCCCTTGTCTAATTTTCGCTATTTCAAATTGGAACCTGTTTATAGCTGTTTTACCAGCACACAGTGCTGTTGCACATTTCCAGTCATATACAACTGGAGAGTATCTTGATGGGCTGGGCTGTAGCTGTGCTGCAGTGCTGGACCTCTTCCCTGCAGTGGGACAACCTGGATGGCACCAACAGTGAGCTTTTGACACCTGAGAGGACTCTAAGCTGGTTGGGATTTCTGCTCTGTTTCAAGATTTAAGTCATAGAGCTCAATAAAAAGTTGTTTTCAAGCAGGCAAAGTACAAAGGAATTAAGTGTGTAGTGACAGTTCCAGATGTATTTAGATGTATCCAGATATATCACTTAGATCCAGATGTATCACTAAGTAGTGATGTGAACAGGCTCTTCATAGAAGCTCTTTAGTTTATATGTTGTTTAAGATCTCATTTATCTGGATTGCACTTACACCTCAGATGCTTTTAGAGTCTGCACTGTCTATTTACACAGGTTATTACATGCCTTCCTGAATTCAGCCCTCACTAAAATCTACAGCAAAACATACACTGATTTCAGTCACACATTGTGTCCCAGCTACATCTAGTCAAAAAGCGAGCTATCTCCCACCTTTTCCAGTGACATCTAGGCCAAGATGCACCTTACCCAATCTCCTCTATCTCCAAGTATTGTAATGTGACCATTAGTACTCACCGAAAAGAAAACAAACTGTCCTACATAAACTAGTGCCAATTCCAGCTATTGACCAGGAAGTATGGAAAGCCACAATATCCTCAGCACTTAGGCCTTGGCCTCCTTGGTATATGAGCAGCATGACCTTTGAGCATTCATTTTCCAGCTATTTGTTCACATGCATGGACTCCAGTGACTTGAGAAGATTGAAAGGGGCAATCCCTGACAAAGTGTTTTGCTTTACCACTGAAATAGTAAGTTTCATAGAGTTAGGCTTCTTCCTTAAATTCTAGTGAGAACCCATTGCCAACATGAAACATCAAAGAGCTGAGCTAAAACTAAACTTAGGGGTGAAACTGTGAACTATTCTATTGATCAAGAGAAAGTGATTTATGTGAGTCACTTCAGTTTCCATTAATTCTAATACAGTACATGTTGGCATCTTGGAATCCAATTTCTTCACAAATGCTAGTCCTTCACATATTCAGAGATACCTTGATTCTATCCAAGCACTTACAAAGTCACCGCTGCATATTTATTTGGCCTTCACATCCCTTTTTGAAGCAGCTTTTTTTCTTCCGAGTTGAGCTTGAAATCTGGCTTATGACTTACCAACACTGTACTTCTGCTTTCTCAGACTACTGAAGAGCGAGTTACATTGGGGGTCTTATGTGTACCTTGAGTCTGCAGGATGGGGAACCAAGCAGTGTTGCATTTAAGATGGCTGTATTGAAGGCACACTACTTACCTTACAAACAGGAAAGCGAGAATAATCCCTGCTTCTTTCATGAGGTAGGCTACATCCTGATTTGAACCCTTGCTGCCTTTTTGGCAGAGTTTCAATTTGAACACATTCTTAATTTTCTGACACTCATTAAGACATTCAATGTCTTAATGAGTGCATATGCCTCTCCTGCCTAAGGGCAGCACTATTTCAACACTTTGGAGTTGCTTTCCCTATATGCAGCAGTGCCCCAACATAAGACCAGTACAATCATGCAAAACCCTGGTTAGTCTCATTAGCTCACAACAGATTGCAGTCTCAACTTTGGAGGACTTCCACCTGAGCAAATGAAAATCTGCCACAAAAAAAAGTGCAATGCATAAAAGGAGGGGAAAGCAGGGGTGAACATCAAGTGTAAAATGATTGCGTATTGTAAATCTTAACTTAAAAAGGCTGTTCCTCCTTACAGCTAATATGCTCAACCACTCACAGACACTGGGTTCTAAGATGGAGATATGGCCATTATCAGCTCACTCCTGCAGTTACTGGTAGAGCAAATACCAACTTCTATTTTTTGTTTTTGGCAAATCCTCCAAGGTTAATATCTGCCTCGCAAAAAAACGAGATATAACCATTGCAAACATATGCAACAGATGCTGCTCAACCATATCAATTCACAGGGTATCAGTGATGTCCCTTTCACTGTCTCCTAGGCAAAGGGGCAGATGTCCCTTTTGCTGTGTGGTTAGGGCACAAAGATCTGTGGTTACCTGTCCTGGTAGCTTGTCAAACAAGCTAAAAGGTTAAAACCTCTGTG
>VZRU01001934.1:23914-40316 GCA_013398155.1 Pedionomus torquatus
CACATTTCATTTTGTGTCATTATAACAGGGGAGGAAAGGCACCCCGTGCCGGCTCCAAATACTTGGCACAAAACATTCGGTGCCTTATTCCAAAACACCAATTGTGCATTCAGGGGGAAAAGGAAAAAAAAAAGAAGAAGGAAAAAGTAATTGCAGATGGGAACAGTGCAAGGAAGCCTGCGTGGTTTGGGGGCTGATTGGCAGGACATTTTGTGCAGACACGAAGAAAATTTGCAACGTTATTAATGCATTTCCAAAGATAATTTGGAACTTTCAGACACAGGCGCAAGGTGAGAGGTGGGAAGAAGCAGGTAGAGCCTGCACAGAGGAGACCCAGAGCTCGTGTCCTCACAGCTCCCGAGGATGAAAGGTCTCATCTGCTGCACAAAGCTCATTGCGTGAAGCCCCCTGGAGTTCTCAAATACTCTGCCTCCTCACCACCGTGTGGAGAGACACAAATGGGCACCTTGTTCTGGGGCTCAGGGAAAGCCAAACGCCTGGGTCGAACCCCAAGGTTGGCCAACTCCTGGGCACCGGACGGTCAGGTAGCTACACAGTTCTTACCCCAGTGCAATCAGCTACGACCTCCTCTACGGGGGCGTCTAACAGCCACACTACTAAGCTTCCCACTATTCTACCACGGAATCTTCCACGGATCAAGAGCTGGCTCTGGGTTTTCCTACAGAAACACAACTGACTTCCTTGGCCGAGGGAGCTCTGACCCAGCTCCACTCCCCAGCCCCAGCAACGACTTCAGCTTCCACATCTCCTTCTCACCGACCTCCCACTGCCCCACACCTTGCACCTTAGATGCACCAGAGCTGGAATACTTAAGCCTCAGCATTGGCTCTTTTAAGGATCTGATGATTTTTCAGATCCACCCCCCTCTAGAAGAAAAGATTCTTTAGCAGCACAGAGGCAGCATTGAGGTCTGAACACTCACCTATCCCAATTAATGAAAGAGTGATGAAATGTTGTTTCAGGAAGCTGGTTATCTCCTCATCTAATGTTTTAGTCGCTTTTCATAGCCACGTGTCCCTGGGGAGCGCGGTGATCCCGTACCAGTCCTGTGCTGACCTGCTGGTGGGCAACACTGCCAGTTGGGAAGCCCTTCCATCAGCAGCATCTCGCTGGGCCGAGCCGCGATACCCGGGATCACAGGCGCTTCCCCCGCGCATCCTCCTGCTGGCAAGGCAGGAGCATCTCCTAGCAGCGAGTGTTTCCCTGCAAATCCCATCCCCAGGTACGTGCCAAGATGCCCCAGGGCTGCAGCCTTGAGATTTCTCTCCCTCTGGTCTTGTGAGAAGGGTCATCTTAGAATCATAGAATGGTTTGGGTTGGAAGGGACCTCAAAGATCATCCAGTTCCAAGCCCCCTGCCCTGGGCAGGGACACCTCCCACCACACCAGGTGGCTCCAAGCCCCATCCAGCCTGGCCTTGAACCCCTCCAGGGATGGGGCAGCCACAGCTTCTCGGGGCAACCAGGGCCAGGTTCTCACCACCCTCACACCAAAGAAGTTCTTCCCGATATCTCATCTCAATCTCCCCTCTCCCTATTTAAAACCCTTCCCCCTTGTCCCATCCCTCCCCTCCCTGACCAAGAGTCCCTCTCCAGCTCTCCTGGAGCTCCCTTCAGATCCTGGAAGTCTTCTGCTTCCTCCCCCTCCTTCGGGCCTCTATCAGATAGAATTGACTGATTTTCCCCAAATCTTCACCTTAATCACCTAAAAGCCAGCCTGTAGGCAGGGTCCCCGTGAAGCTCGGCCGGACGCCCTCTTGCCCGGCCGCGCTCAGCCCTCGGCTCAGCCAGACCCGGAGCACAACAATGGAAAATATTAGGAGCAATTGCAGCGACACAAATCGGGGGTTAGAAGATACGGGTGTTATTCTTGGCTGTGCCCCAGATTTCCTGAATGACCCGGACAATTCCCTGCTCTGTGCTTCGGGCTGGCACACACAGAGTGGAAACCATAATAACCTACTTCCCAGCCCGGTGGGGCTGGGGGGCCGGCGCCTCTCCCTCCCCGGCGCTTCCCAAGCCTTCTGCAAACCCGCTCCTAATTCAGAGCGACATAACTTAATGCGACGGAAATTCGGGAAAAGGGGAACGCTGCCGCTCTGGGAAACGGGAAAGAAAGGATAAACTGCAGAAAGCATCGCCGTCCCCTGCTTGAAAAGCCGGGAGAGAGCTTTTTCGTGAGGGTTTAGCGAGGCAGGACGCTGGGGAAGAGAGAGATGGGAGTGATTTAAAAGGAAGAGCGATGGAGAGCAGCGTTTCTCGCTCCTGCCAGCCTCGGCGCGGACCAGGATGGTCTCCCAGGGCAGCCCCCGCTGGAGGTTCCACCAGCAGCAGGCACGGTCCCAGGCGAGAGGTTCAGAAGTTCAAGTCAAAGCCTTTCAGCGGAGGAAACAAAGAGCCCCCAGGAGCCAAGGGGTGATGTGCAAAGGAAAGTCAAGCCTGGTGGGGAAATTAAATTGTTAACCGAGCGCGCTTCCTGACGAGCCTTCCGACCTGTATGGCAAACAAGGGAGCTGCTCCCCCAGCCCCTGCCCCCTGCCCGTGGGCTCTGGGGCCACGGAGCCCCTTGCCCGCGAGCCAGGATGGCCACCGAGCCCGGCAAGGGTGGCCAGCCCCGCTGGGTGCCACGCTAAAGCTGAGCAGAGTTGGCAGGACAGAAACATGGGTCAGCGCAGGGGAATTCACTCTGGAGCCTTTTAATAGACCATTTGTGACTAATAAAAAATTTCGCTTTTTAACGAGGCGGTTAAGATTGAGCTGCTCAGCCCTTGGGGGTGCTCGCAGGGGGTTTCATGGTGTCTCAGACTGATTCTTCCTCCCACCCCCTCACCAAATGAACACTAATCCATGCTCTGCCTCTACCTGCGCTAACAATCAGAGCAAAGCGTGATCCTGACGAGGGATGGATGAAAACTCAAGATGAAGACAACTAGGGGTGGTGACAGAAGCTTTAGACCAGCAGCTCCACAAATGAGCTGCTCCATGCCCTTGATCCAGCTCATGAACAATCAGTTCAGGCATTTCCATCCCACTCCAGCAGATCCAGGCTCCCTCCCCGGCTGCAGTCCCGGGTCTCCTGTCCTCACTGCTCTTCCAGCCTGAGCCCCTGGCCCCAGCACCTCCTGCACAGATCTCAGGCAACATTGCAACCGTGAGCAGGTCACCACGTACTAAATCTTCCAGTAACAGCCTCTTCTTTAGCCTCTCCCATATTTATTGCTCCCCTTGGTGCCTTTCCACCTCATCGTGCCATTTCTGAGCGTGGCAGGGGCCGGCTAAAGAGCACAGACAGGATGTCTGGGGCTGAGCTCCAGCTCCTCCATGTAGATCTACAGACTTGGTGGGACTCGGCTTTTCAACATCTCGACCTGAAAGTCGAGACCACGGGGATTACCAGACACCCAGGCCCCTTGTCCTAATCAGCGAGGGCTTTAACTGCGTTATTGAACCCCTGTGGAATTTAAGTAGCAGCTCAGAGGCCACTTGAAACTGAGAAGCTCAGTCTGGAAGTCAATCTACCAGTGGCCAGGCAGGGAAAGAACCTGATGCCACGCTAAAAATGCAAAGGGGGTCTTGACTTCTGACCTTTTTGCTTCCCAGACGGGACTGAGCTGATGAAAGCTCCGGGACGGAGGGCAATGGGAAGGTAATGAGTCCTCTCACTCCTGCTCCCTGCAGAAGAGAGGGGACAAAAAGGCCGGGCACCGGGCACCCTGCCTTCCCGAGGTGAGACCCAGCAGCTCTGGGGTGCTGAGAGCAAGCGCAGCCACCGTGGGTCCAACCGCCTGGGTCGGAGAGGAACAAAGAAATCAAATATTCTCTCAGACACGTGAGGTCTCTGGGGAGCCATGAGTCTCCAAGACCACTTGGCTTCAGCACCGTTTTACAGGGCATTTCTATGAAATTTTCCATCTCTTTCCAAAGCCACTTGCCCCCAGCAGAGCCCACGCACCCCAAGTCCTGTCCTAGCTGCTCCGTACGGGCCCTTTTCTCACCTCTAAGTGCTCAGAAACACAAAAGTCCTTGTCGGAAAAAGGATCACACTCTTTTTTTCGGCTACAGACAGTCACCAACCTCGGCAAACAACGAGGAGGACCCTCGGCACGGCGGCGACATGGGGGTAAACTCTCTTCTTCCAGGCACCAGCACCGGCTCCGAGAGCCCAAAACGGCTCCCCTGAACCGGTACCCACAAGGTGCTGGAGCCTCCCGTTTCACGCCGTCGGATGTCAGACGCTGTGTCACCATCACACAAGAAGAAAGCTGCAGGCCTTGGCCGGCTCCCCACAACTCTGCCGTGGTGAAAATTTCCCTTAATAAAGCATCCCATGGGCTGGGTTGTTGGGTGTTTTGGTTTGGTTTGGTTTTTTTTAGTTTTAAGGAAAAGCGCTGAGCAGCCCAGCATTCGGAGCAGCGAGCGCCACGGTGGAAAGATGCCAGCCTCCGCGGGAAAGCCAAGATGAGGTCTCCTGGCCGAGTGCTTCCACCCTACGGCGTCCAACAGCCCTAATTAAACCATCAGCAGCGCTGGCCTTCCCCACCTTTGCGCTCCTGGAACCCCATCAATGATCTCTGAAGACAGAGAGGAATGGCCACAAATCCCGTTGATGTATTTTGGCATCAGTTGCCCTCAGCGGAGCTCCGGCAGCGCTGTGCAGATCCTCTGGCACACGCGGTGCCCTGGCTGCCTTCCCCTGCCCCAGCAGTTCTCTAATATTTACCGACTGGTTTCCCTGCCAGCCCTTCCTACACCCTCTCCTGCTCCAGAAGAACATGCTCGCACTTAGGTCCAGGCCACCAGCAGGAAAAGTCATCACATCCCCGCAAACCAGGAGCTGCTCGGGACGGAGGGTTTGGTTCCACCGAAAGCAGGAGGGTTCCCAGGGCAAGATGCGGAGCGGGGAAGAAAATCCCAGCTCAGGGACCAGGCACTCCACGGGCTGCCCAGTTTACCCCTAGGGAAGGGGTTTGAAGCCAGCCAGGACCCTCCCTGGAGCAGCAGGGACACCTCACTCACGCTGCTCACCAGCCACAGGTCACATCTCACCTCAAAGCCCCACCGACACCTCGGCAGCAATTTCTGCTGAGTCTCTGGAGCTGGTGTCATCCTGCTTCTGCAGAGAGCGCCGGGGCTGGCTGTCCCCTGGAGCTGTTAAAAAAAGAGACGGAAACCCCACAAGCTGCCTCTCCCAGGAGTATTTGGGATGCTTTGGGTGCTTGGGGTTGGCCAAACCCGGAGATGCTGCAGGGACAGAGCCGGGGAAGCGGGGATGTCCCATTGAACCAGTGGCACAGGGTCCATCACCGGCCTCGACTTGCACCTTCGTGTCCTTCCTGCTAAAATACCCTTTAACCGACCCCGGCACCCGCATTCTCCCTTCCAAACACAAAAGGTTAATGGACGGAAGCAAGGGACAAGCAAGGACTTTGTAACCTGCTCTTCGGCTTCTGCTCCAGCTGCAAAACATCTACGGAGCCTTCCTACTCTTGGGAATAACACACCGACATGTAAACAAGGCGCACTTCAAAGGGAGAGACAGGAACGACTGCCGTTTGCACCACAAGAAAATAAACCCCGGCGGCTCGTCTGTCACATCCGCAGCAACTGCGAAATTAATAGGGGAAGACAAAGACTTTTGTCTCTAAAGGAGCTGGGCCTCCCTCTGCTTTCATGCAGAGAGCAGCTCTGCAGTGAGCACCCAGGGAAGAGCATCACCCTGTCCCGGTGAGGAGGAGGAGGAGGTGGAGGACGAGGAGGAGGTGGAGGACGAGGACGAGGAAGAGGACGAGGAAGAGGACCAGGACCAGGAGGATGAGGAGCAAGAGGACGAGGAGGAGGAAAGAGCGTGCCCTGAGCAGAGCAGCTCTTATTTCCTTCTCTCCGCTTCCTCCCTGGATGGAATTGCTCACTTCCTCGGCAGGAAATATCATTACAGGACCCGCTCTTCTGAGTTCATCTGAGGCTATTATCTGCCGGCTGACAGTGGGCAGCGGACAGCTGACAGCCCCCTTTGAGGGGCTTTTTGGGACTGGAAGGGGCCTCTAAGGTCTCTCAGTGTCTTCCAAGGTGGGGAGAGCCTGGTCCAGGTTGCCCAGAGAAGCTGTGGCTGCCCCATCCCTGGAGGGGTTCAAGGCCAGGCTGGATGGGGCTTGGAGCCACCTGGTGTGGTGGGAGGTGTCCCTGCCCAGGGCAGGGGGGTTGGAACTGGATGGGCTTTAAGGTCACTTCCAACCCAAACCATTCCATGGTTCTGTGACTGAACCCTGATCGGGGTGAGGAGCAGTTGGGGACCACATTCCAACGAGGGACCACAAGGAGCCACCAACCAAAATCTGCTGCCTCCCACATCCCGGCCCTGGAGCACAGTTTCCCAGCCTGTGAGCAATTAGTCCAAGGTTCCTCTTCCGAGGAAGCAGCTCTCATGAACTCTGAGTAAGAGCAAGGAGACGGCAAATTAGCCATCACCGTCCAATCACACACAGCAATTACCGGGTTCTATAATGAAAAGTCCACTCAGGGCTTGGATTACAGTTTTCTGGAACTTCTGCCAACAGCACCCTTTGGAACACCAGTTTGGGCTTGATTTTACACGTTTAGTAGCACTTGGCAACTGGATAAATGAACATGACTCTGAAAACCCTTTCACGCTGCGATGAGGAAATTCTCCAAAAAAGGGAAAACACCCCACAGCGCTTCCCGGGAAGCCAGAGAAAAAACATAAAAATAAATAAAAATAAGGAGTGAGAAACAAACAACAGCAGCAAAAATCCCACTTCTTTTTAAAAGACATTTTTTACAGCTTTTACTGCAGGCCCAGGACTGGAAACGAGCACCCCCAGCCAACCCCCCACCCCAGAGAGCAGGAGATGGAGCATCTCGAGCATCTCACCCGAGGAGCGCGGCACTTACGGTGGAGGCAGCCGGCATCCCCCTCCAGCTGGACCCACCCCGGGCAGCACCGGCAGGTGGTCTGGTGGCTCAGCCCGTACACCTGCCTGTACCCCGTGTAATAGGCAGTTCTGGAAGACAAAACACAGAAAACTCCTGCAGAACGAGGACACGGGGAGGAAGAGAAGTTGTAATTCTGGCCATGGGTGCAAATAAGACGAGGCATTTGGGTTTTCGAAGGTGCTGGCATTTTTTTTTTCCACCTGGTTCCTGATGCCAAGAAAATACTTCTTTGTTTACTCTAAGGGGGAACACACTTGGCCGGAGTGTCCAAGTCCTCACAGCACCCCTTCCAAAGCTGGAGCTGGGGTAGTAAAAGTGGGGATTGATCTGAAGTATAATAAATAAACACAAGAGACACGTTTTGTTTTTTTTTCCCCCGGAAATTTGATGCCGTGCGTACGTGAAGATTGAAACACGGACAAAACTTTTGAAGCCGATTTTTAAAAAGCTCCTTTGGCAGAACATGAAACTGCTCCACCAAAGCAAAGCAGACAAACAACAACAACAAATATTTGGCACGGCAGATGTGTTGTACATGTCCACCGAAAATATTTACCCTAACTCAAGTCTAGTTGTTTGATTTTGTCTGAATGTTTCTACAAAAAAAACCAACCAAACAAACAAACAAAAAAAAACCCAAACTAAATAACGGTGAAGCCTTAATTCCCGTGAAGGAAAGCTTGGGCTGCTCCTCTGTGCCAACCAGCAGATGGGAGCACAGCTGAGGGAAAGAAAAGCAGATACCAATTTTTTGTTGTTGTTGTTGTAGGAGCTGTTAACAAATTATGAAGGAAATGCTGGTGCTCCAGAAGCAGCTGAGAAAGCAATCTGCAGTCACGCAGGCACCTGAAGAGCCAGGACTCAGGCTCAGGTCCATCTGGAGCCGCTGGGTACCGAGGGCCACCTCCCTGCCCGGGGCTGTCCCGCGGTGGCAGGGCAGAGGAGGATGCAGTGGGTGCAGGATGGTGCACATTCTGTCCATGCTCCATAGCCATTAATATTCATACGGGCACACCCCCCCAAAACACCTTTCCCACCTCACGAAACCACGATTCTAGGAATAACCCCTAACTCAGCGCACTAAACCCATCCCAAATTAACGGATTATACATAAGTACACAACCACACCACCGTGCTTAAGAACACTGTCAATTGCCACAGGTCAAAACAAGAGTCACCCTAAGGCAGAATAAGTATCCCCTGATCTCCCGAAGTACCCAAAAGCTTCGTACCACTTTATCTCTTCATCAGACTCGTCCCGTGCAATCAGCAACCCGCTGTCAGTAATGATGTCCCACACTCCCAGCTCCAGGACCATTCTTTCCCCCTACACCCTCGCACAACTTGCTCTTTTGTGCCCCTGGTTCCTATGTCAGGGCCGTACCCAGGTCGATACCCAGATCTTCCTCTTTACGAATGCATCTGGTTGGGCTGTAGATCAACATTTTCATCCGTGATCGCGGCATTCCCTAATCCTTCTACTTTCAGTTCTTTTTTTTTTTTTCTCTTCTCTTCAATCTGCCCCTCCACTTGCAGGAGCTGGTCTGGAACACACCAGCCTTTTAGTCCTAAAGGAGAAAGACTGCACCGCAGCCACCTCCATCTGCCCTGCTGGGGCTCAGAAACGAGGAGGAAAAGGTATTCCCAGAAAGAGCAACACGGGACAGCTGGGGACTGCTCCCGGCCCCCTCCCTGCCCTGACCAGCCTCCCCCCCATGGGTCTCCCCGGGCTCCATCGGTTCCTTGAGTCGGCCCAAGTGGGCTCTCCAGGAGATGCAAATATTTTGACAGCCCCAGTTGCCCGTAGATATCTGGATGCTGCAGACTGGAAAGAACCACAGAGGAGATACTTTATCTTCAATGTTTCTGTTTTCTTTTGTGCTTTAAGGAGCCCCTGGCGCAGAAAATGTTGAACGAGCCAGAACTAATGGAACCCAGGCTTAAAAATCCTGCTGTGTCCCGCTGCTGGAAAATCCCCTTCCAGCCCCTGTGGGACAGTGCCGTCATTCCTCCAAGTCTGGCTGCTGGGGCTGAGAAAAACGACCTTCTGTTGTCACCTAATCCTGGAGAGTGTGACAAGCAGTAGCCAACCCTGCCCCGGGAGCGACGGGATGCACAGCCCAGAGGATGCTCAGCTCATCCACCCCGGAGCAGGCAGGGCTGGAGTCCCACGGGAGCAGAGCAAGGTGTGTTCTGAGGTTTAGGAAACGTTGCAGCCCCGTACTCCCAGCATCAATACAAGCTTTATAAAAACAAATGCTGCTGGTTTTGGAGTGCACAGACTCGGTGGATGATGCCCTCTCCGCTGCCCCCCATCCCCGCAGGCTCTGGGCCAGACCAAAGCCCCATCCAAGCTGGGAATTAGCTAAGGATGATGAACCCCCTGAACCCGCTCCTCGCCAGGCAGGTGGGCAGCACCGGGGGCAGGAGAGCAGATGCTGGATTTTCCCAAGTCCTGACCATGAACTCCAAGGCACCGAGGCCAGTTTCAGGCCATGCCCCTGTTGTGGGGGGGATCCTGAAGCCGTTAATAAGCTTCCCGAGCCCCGCACTGACGGAGCCGGGTCCGACCGGAGCGGGTCCAGCATCCCCAGGGATCCTGACACCACACGCTCCACTGCCCTCCATTGCCCAGCACGAGGGAGCTTGGCAGGAGATCCTCCATCTACTGGAACCAGTTGCTGCAATGGGAGTTCCCAAGAGAAGTCCGGAGCGAGGGGACACAGGACGAAACCTTGCTGGAGGAGAGTTCTGCTGATAGCCCTTTCCCTGCAGTTGCTTTTAGCATTCCCTGGGTGAAATCTCTCGCGGCACCTCTGGGCTTCACCTCTGGGCTTCATCTCCCTGTTTTCACCAGGAACAGGGTTCTAGCACCAGGCCGTTCTGATGTTTATAATGAAGCACAACAGAAAGCTTTTTTCATTTCAGTTCCTTGATTTACAACGTCAAAGCCATAGATCAGAGACCCAAAGGGACAGCGGGGGCTGAAGAGTTCCCAGCCTTTGAAGTGGAAGCAGACAGGGCACCGGTCCTTTCAAAGTCCTCTCTTCAAAACATGGTCAAAAGACGGACTCTGTTTGCTCCTTTATTACCACTCCTCAGATATCATCACCGAGATAATTACTGGCAATTACAGGTTGGGAGGAATTCCTAAAGTCAAGACTTGAAAGCTGTCTCTAGTCCATGGATGCTTCTTTGAAACTACTGCTATCATCGTTCTTCTGTAAGGGCTTGATGAGGCCAGAGGAGCCGGTGGAGCACAGGAGATCGGGCGCAGTGTGGTTCGGCTGCTGTGCAGGTAAGAAAAGTCCATTCTTTGCTCCGTTGCCCACGTTCAGAGCCCTCTGCCAACAACTCCTCCTTGCTTGGTCTCCCAGCTCCTCGCAGGGCCAGTCGGTGACCCAAGAGACACTACCGTTAGCTGAAGGACCACATCGATGCTCCACTTGGAGAACACCCAAACGCCTTTCCTACACGTGCGGGTCAGACCCCGTGGGCTGTGGGCTCTTCTGCGTGGGCTTGGGCACGGTCCCACCACAGCAGAAGCCCGTAACACACTTAGGCTTTACAAATCTCCCATCATCTCCTGGCTTTAGCCAAGAAAAATATCTAATTAAGTAGCTCTACTCTTCACAGCTAATTTGTGGGTTCAGAGCCACATCTCTACGCGTAACTCTCTGTTTCCAACCACCCCTACATCAATGGCCTTGTTGCCTTCGTGCCAGACCTGCTGAAGGGCAGGTACCACGCACTGGACACTGCTCCTCCCTCCCTGGAGGGCCACCAGGGACAGAGGACAGCCATGGCCACCTTGCCTGGTCACCAAGACCCCTCAGAGGGTACCAAGGGGGTACCATCTCTCACACCAGACCACAGCCTGGGCAGCAGGACGGGCACACGGGGGGACTCTTCCCAGAGCCCACCAGCATGATGGACAGACACAAAGCGAGAAAAAGCTCTTTTCCCCGCTGCTGATGGTGAGAAGGAACCCGCTGCCGTTGGGCAAGGAGCAAGGCAAGGAAGGAAGAGCCCGTACCTCCGCTCGTAGCCGGCACACCACCGCCGGTCCCCGCAGTCCTGCTTCCAGACCTTGACGGTGCGGGTGAAGGCGCGGGCACAGGGCTGCCGCTGCCCCACCGCCGCCAGCTCCAGCTCCGCGCAGACGTGGGGCCTGCAACACACAGAGAGAGGGGTCTGCCCGCCGCCCAGCTCATCCCTGGCCTTAAAACGGAGAGAGGACGGGGGAGGAAAGAGGCAGCAGAGTCATTGCTGGGCTCGTCCCTCCTGCCCGCTCTTGGTTAATGACAGTTACATACGTCTTACGTCCACCTGGGCGACTGCTTTCCTGACTGTTGTCCTTACAAACACCAACGATACCTGCATCTTCTGACTGCCCTTGGGGGGAAAAAAAGTATTCTGCCACTAGAAATAATGCGTAATTTTATTATTAACCGCTTTAAATCAGAATTCAGTTTGCTCTCTTGGATGTTTTCTCACTCGTCCAGAGCTAAGGGCTGCAAGACTAACTGCCAGAAATAAAGTGAATATGTATAACCCAGTGAGAAAATCAGAAAAACACCATTTGCAGTTTATTTTCTAATCCAAACTGTATCTCACCAACTGCAAGTCCCAAGTTTTAATTCAGAGGGAAAGGTTTGTCCGTGACTTAATAAGTTCTGAGCCATTCGTTATTTGGGACAGCTGCCATTGCCTCCAATTCTTCAAAAAGGGACCCAGAGTTTTCAGAAAAACTCATTCTACGCAAGAAGTTCAAGTAAATAATTTGGAGGTGGTGAAGCATGGAGGCTGCAGCTGGCATCTGGCTGCTGCGGGCCATTCAATCACCCGGCTGTTCCAGCCCGCCTGGCAATGCCGTTGGGATTTCCTGCCCGGTTCCCTTCCCACCCCCAGCTTTGCTCCAAAATCTCCTCTCCTCGCCCCAACGTGTGGCCGGTGCCGGGCTCTCGGGCTCACCAAGCTCCTCACACATCCCTCCCCCAGCGCCAAGGGGGCCTGGTTGATTTTGCTGGTTGATTCTCCGTGCGGAGAGCTGGAGGCTGGTGCCCGGCGGGATCTCCCTGCATCTCTCAGCATCTCACCCCAAAAAAAAACGCCCTGGGAGGAGCCCCAAGAGCGAGGCTGGCAGCAGCAGCAGCGCTTCGCTGTCATTTGTCACAGCAGCATCTTTTCTCTCTCTTCCCCGAGGCTTTGGCACACATCTCACCTCCCAGAAGTCCTAAAAGCACTTGTCGGGGCCGGAGCACAAAATCTCTTGACATCGGGAGTAAAAGGCATCTTTTCTTGCCAAACCTCCATCTGCTGAAAGGGACCCCTTTTCAACCCAAAGGCTCGGAGCTGGCGGGAGAGCAGCGCGGGGTCCGGGTACCACGCAACACTGGGCTCCTTTACAACAGGAATTAGAGCAACCCCCCCCTCCCGCACCCAGAGATCATCTTCTGGCAGGAGACCAAATTTGCAAGGAAGTTTTCCAAAGAAGCCAAATAATTAACGGCAAACTGTAACTGTAAAATTTAATTAAAAAGAACAGACTACGTGCCGCTGGAGGAACAGCAAAAGAGGGAAAGAAGCGGGGAAGAAGAAAGAGATACACGAAGTGCAAAAATAATCAAAAAAAAAATAGCAGTTCTGTGAAAAAAGGTCAAACTATCGACACAGCCGACGCCGCTGGTGCTCACACAACAGCAACACCCCCGTTAAAAGCAGCCAGTTACCTCCCACGAGCAAAGACTACCCAGATTTTCAGATTTCTGTTCACCATCTGGTACNCCCACCCCCCTCCTCCCTTCACCCTCGATTTTAAAATACTGTGTTTGGCTTCTGTTTTGCAGCCCCCTGCCCCATATACGCCCCCCGGGTCTCTTTTCTCGCTACTTACATGTGGGGCTGAAGTTTGTTGCCAGGAGCAAGCGAAGAGACTGGCAACGTGAGGATGAAGGACAGTGCCACTGCCCGAGCTGCCATGGCCACAGCTCCTCTTCTCCCGCCGGGGGTGCCCAGGAAATCCCACCGCCTTCCCCAGCAGGACCTGCTCCTCAAAGGAGGACGCTCCTGGATCCCTCCTGTTCCCAACCGGCCGCTGTCTCTCTCTCTCTGAGGAAGGACGATGCTTTTGGAGCAGAGAAGAATTCTGGCAGTGAGGGAAGGGGGGAGCAGATTTATCACTCCTGGATGCTTCCTCCCATCTGGGTTCAGTTCAGGGAGTTTCTTCCGACCATGGGAAACGTTTGCTGCAGCGCGGGTTGTCACTGGGTTTTTCCCCAAACCAAACCCGGCTTCTTCCGCTCCTTTGCCCGCAGTGAAATGTTCTGAAGTGACTTTTCCTTCTGGCGTTCGCTCCTCGACAAAGCCCGGAGCCCCGGTGGCTCACAGGACCTGGGTTCCGTCCAGCAGGGAAGCCCCATGTGGGCTGAGCGGGTTTGGAGTTCCGACCCACTTGGCGAGGCGGCACCAAACCGGGCGCTTGGCGAGGGGCGGCACAGCGGGGGGATGCTCTCCTGCACACCGGGAATCCCACCTTCCAGAGGGGATTTTCCAAAGGCAGGGGAAGATCTCCTTCACCCCAGGAGCGAGGCCGGAGCCATCCCCCTGCCACAGCTCCCAACCTTCCTGCGGGGACGGGGCGCGGGTACCCCCCGGGAGCAGCTCCCCCGCATTTCCAGGGACTCACAAAAACTTTCCTCCTTCCTTCCCGCCTGCCTTTCCAGGTCCAGCTCCTTTCCCTCACATGCTCCCTTGTTTCTCCCCTTGCTGACAGTCACAAATCCCTCCCACCAGCCCGTCCGGCCCCGCCGAGAGGAGGGGGAAACCCTGCGGAGCAGGAGCGGGCAAGGAGCCGGCTCTGCTCCTCCAAAGGCAGCTCCTCTGCAGGATCCCAAGGCCAACCGCCCCCAACACACCTCCCAAAATCCCTTTCCCAGCGCCTTTAAAAATTCCTTCTTCGTTTCTTCTCTGCTGCCCCCGGGACAGCCCCGGGCAGAGCCAGCTTTTGGCAAAAACGGGGTGTAAAGAGGGGTCTCGGGTGGGAATTGGAACTGTGGGGGACTTGCACGGGGGAGTCGTTCCCCTGAGTCCTCCCAAGAGTCCACATTCTGCCCCGGGCATCGCAGAGAGGAGCAGCTGCGCCCGGACAGGGTGGGCAGCATCCCGCCCCCCACCTCGCGTTCTGCTGCCTCCAACAGAAGGGAAGGGGGGGACGGGGATAAGATGCAGGGTGGTTTTAAGACAAGCAGTTGGCCAAAACGACTGCAGAACCCAGATCTTTCAGCCCTTCCCTGGAAAAGCCACGCGACTTCTCGGTTAGAAGCCCAGAGAGCCACCGAGGCAGCTCCTGAAGGCCCCCGGGGAGCGTGGGTGCCCACCTTCCCACCTCAGCGGAGCCCAGCGAGCAGGAAAGCAGGGCTGGCACGCAGCACGCCCGCCCGGGAGAGCAGAGAGAACCTAAACTCTGTCAAACACATGGGAGGGAAGACACTTAAAGCAAGATGTTTCAAGGAGGAGGGTAGGACGCTTTATTTGTACCGATTTCTGGGAGCGAAGCGGGATGAGGAGGTCTGGGTGGTTTCGGTGCCCGCGTCACGCACGTATTTCGCTGTATGTCAAGACTAAACTCACCACGAGCCGTGCCCCAAAGCTGGGACTGCTGGAAGGAACCGAGGCAGCTGCTTTTCACACCTAAACCCTTCCACAGTCACGGGAGTCGCATAAATCACGGGGGTCAGAGAAAAGAGTGGGCGAGAGGGACTAACTCTTCCCCTCCCAAGCATCTGCCAGGCCTCAGAGGTGGGAATCCAGCATCTTTCAGCGTTCCTGGAGAAAAAAGGCAACTACATAGAGATGTTTTATAAGGACAGAGAGAACTCCGGGATCTAATAAATTCAGGCGTCCTTTTTCCTGTCAGTTTAAACTTTTCTTGCGGTAGGAAACTGCAGGAGTGCTCCCGGTTACCCTGTCAGTGCCGACAGCCCAGAGGTGTCCGTCCCACCCAGATGAGCCTCTGTGAGGGCCAAGCACGGGCTAAGAGGGTGCTGGGTACGCGGAGCCAGGATTTACAGGACATCCTGGTAGGATGAGGAACCAGCGCATCCCAGTCCACCCAGCCACGGGGGAGCGGGCAGAGCCTGGACTGTGGCTCCCTCTCCAGGAACATGGAGCCAGAATTTACTCAGCACGAAGCCAAACGCTGTGATTCTTGCCGTGATTCTTCTGCAAGAGTCACTTTAAAGAAAGAAACGAGGCCTCCCGTTTGAAGAGGCTGCAGGGAACAGGGGCTGCAGAGAGCTCCCGGGAACCCATGGGAAAGGCGGGCGCCTGCAACCCGCCGCTGCCTGCGGAGGCAATTTAACACGTTTTCAATTTTGTCCCATTTCCAAGCGCAACCGCCTGCTGAAGATGTCATTCCCTGGCTCAGGGTAAAATAGCCCTGGAAAGCAGTCAAAGATCCAAGACAGCCCCATAAATAGGGATGATAATATCTGTAATAACGCCAGAGACCACAGGAATACAAATACCAGCTCGCCGCTCATTCCCCGGCGTTACTGAGGATTTGCTGTCGAGCCTCCTGGGCACGGGACGGGCCTCAGGGCTCCGAAATCGCAGCTTCACCCTGGCTCTGCTCCGCTCCATCGCCTGCCCGGGAACCCCCTGCCACATCCCACCTGGAAACTGCCACCGGGGGGAGAGGGAGAGGAAGAGGGAGATGGAGAGGAAGAGGGAGATGAAAAAAAAAATCCCTCATGGACTGAGACATAAACAATTTAATAGAACAATCTCAGAAAAGGAAAATAGCAGTATTAATAAAAGCAATAACTGGCAAGAGAATACACAAGTCACTCTCACCAGCCAGTAAACTGGTGAACTGGCACCGACGGGGGGTACCCACAGCCCAGGTACCCCCCACTTCTACACCCGGTGTGGCATCCGCGGCACAGGATGCCCACCGGCCTTTCCCTCCTTCTGCCCGGGTCCTTCCCCGCTTCCACGGGAAGCTGGAAAAAAAGGCTCTGGAAAATCTAACCATGAGGAGCAGCAGCAGCAGCCGCCGGCCCCAAACCGCGCTTCGGGGTAAAAACTACTGAACAGCAGCGCCTGGAACGCGGAGGGGGGAGCGAGGGGGCTGCTGCGCTGCTTCTGTCTAGCGCTACTAACACCCGCGTAACATCCGCTCACCCTTTATCTCCCAACAGACCCCCGCACTAAAACCCACCCAAGCAGCTGGAATGAACTCCCGCAGTGCCGCCCGCCGGCGCGGAGGGGCGCGGAGCGGGGGATGCGGAGAAGCCGCGGAAAACGCTAAAGCGGGACGGAAGGAACGCGGAGAGGGACGGAGGGAACGCGGAGGATGCCGCGGAGGGGGGCGGAGAAGGCTAGAGAGGAACGGAGGGAGTGCGGAGAAACCGCGGAACGGGACGATGA
>VZRU01001935.1:1343-19751 GCA_013398155.1 Pedionomus torquatus
TGCTTTCTCCCCGCAGAGCAACAAGATGTTAAACTACAGCCCCTCGGGTGTCGGCGGGTGCCTGCTGGACAGGAAGGCGGTGGGCACCCCGGCCGGCGCGGGTTTCCCTAGGAGGCACTCTGTCACCCTGCCCAACTCCAAGTTTCACCAGAACCAGCTCCTCGGCAGCCTGAAAGGGGAGCCGGCTCCCGTGCTGGGCCCCCGGGAAAGCCGCTTCCGGGACCGCTCCTGCTCCGAGGGCGGCGAGCGGCTGCTGCAGCAGAAGCAGCCCGGGGGACAGGTCAACTCCAGCCGCTACAAAACGGAGCTGTGCCGCCCCTTCGAGGAGAACGGCGCCTGCAAGTACGGCGACAAGTGCCAGTTTGCCCACGGCATCCACGAGTTGCGGAGCCTCACCCGCCACCCCAAGTACAAGACCGAGCTCTGCCGCACTTTCCACACCATCGGCTTCTGCCCCTATGGGCCACGCTGCCACTTCATCCACAACGCAGAGGAGCGGCGGGCAGTGGCGGGCAGCCGGGAGCCCCCTGTCACTGACAGACCCCGCCTGCAGCACAGCTTCAGCTTCGCCGGCTTCCCCAGCACTGCTGCCAGCGGGCTGCTGGACAGCCCTACTTCCATCACCCCGCCGCCCATGCTGAGTGCCGATGACTTGCTGGGCTCCCCCACCTTGCCTGACTGCGCCAGCAACCCCTTCACCTTCTCCAGCCAGGAGCTGGTCAGTCTCTTCGCCCCCAGCATGGGGATGCAGGTGCCCAGTGGGAGCTCCCCCACCACCTTCTTGTTCAGGCCCATGTCTGAGTCCCCCAACATGTTTGACTCGCCGCCCAGTCCTCAGGACTCCCTTTCCGACCAGGAGGGCTATCTGAGCAGCTCCAGCAGCAGCCACAGCGGCTCAGATTCCCCTATCCTGGACACCTCAAGACGTCTTCCCATCTTCAGCAGACTCTCTATTTCTGACGACTAATCTGGGGTTTCCTCTTGCTCCCTACCCCCACACCTCTATTATGATGTTAAGCTGAACTCCCCCCACCCTGTCCCCGGTAGTCCAAGCTGGATGTTAACGTGTCCACCTGCCTGCTGTAGACCCACTGGCTTTTAAACCTTAAGTGCCAAATTACGACGAAAAGCAATAACGTTTACAAAATTAGTGCCTTTAACACTTTCACTGTGACTGTATTACCTCTCCAGCTGCAGAGGGCACCAGCAGCTATGTGCACTTCCAGATGTGCAGGAAATGTCCGGATCCAAGCTCCCTCCACTGGCCACGAACTGCATCGCCCTCTCCCAGTCCCTTCCTGACTGGCCAGTTTCTGCTAGGCTGCAGGCATGTGGGCGAGCGTTAACATCCAGTCCTCTTTCTCCCCTCCCCTTAAAGACTAATCTTGCCTGGATCCGCTCAGGTCTGCGGGAAGAAAAGCTGAGAACGGACAAAGATTGTAACATCAGTGGGACTTCGACTGGGAGGAAGAAAACAAAACACGGAAAATAAACAAATGAGATGGACTATGAGAGACTTGATTTTGGTGCTAAAAGTTCCCCATGTATTCATGTGACATCTTAAAGCAAATAAAGAAATGGAGGGGGTGGGGCCGACGGAAGTCATTCCACACACACAAGTTTGTGTAAACAAAGTTCCAGTAGACATAGCTTTAATGGTTTTGCTCTAGAGTATTTTAGACCTATCTTAGAGCACTCACGCCAAGCTTTTTATTATTTTTTTTCCTGGGTTTTTAATTTTGTATAACTTTTCAGAAATTGGAGAGCAAATTTTGCTTGTCACTGCACAACAATATAAAAAAGCTTATTTAACTTATCAAAACGTATTTATTGCCGAAACCTATGCTTTTTTGTTAATTTTGTTCATATTTATCGGGATGATGAATCCATAGAATATATTCTTTTATGTTTAAATTATGATCTTCCATATTAATCTTAAGATTGTGAAGTGTCTTTTTTTCCTTTTTTCCCCACAGTTTAATATATTATACTACAATGACGTTTTTTGTAACTTTACACTTTTTTTGGTTATTTTATTTTAAAAAATGAAAAATTAATTTAAAAAAAAATGCAAAAACTGTGTTTGGATTATTTATTTTAGAATTCCCCCTCCTTTTTTTTTTTTTTTTTTTTTTTTTTTGTTGGACTGCAAATTGAGTTAATGTGCTTCTTTGCCTTTCTTATTTCTCTTCTCCCCTGGGTCTTGCCTACCTGGGCTTTAGAATGTACATACCTGAGCTCTGTTGCGAGACAGTGTGGAAGGAAGACCTTTTTCTTCCTCTTTGTATAGATTCTTCAAGGAGAAAAGCCTTGGGCTCAAAGTGCCTATCTGAAGACATTCCAAATACAGTTTGTCTTTGCGTTTCTGTATTCCAAGTTTGGAGTTTTCCTTGCCAAGGTGAATGGGACTGGCACAAAGAGAAAAATGAATGTAATTTTTTTCCCCCTGTTACTGTTCACTACATTGCTTTTTCTTCCTCTTTGTGTGAGTTTATTTAAAAGAGAATCTCTTTTGTAACGCTATTTGCAGTTTAAATCAATAAACCCCAAGTTTTTTCAAGAAACTGACAATGGAGCTGGTTTTACTTGCAAAAATTGAGGGGCTGGTTTTAAAAAAACCCTCGAATGCAGATCCTTCCCTCCTCTTGACCCTTGAGGTGCTCACCCTCAGGGCTCAGGTATCTCTCCATCATTCCTCATCGATTTGATGGGTCAGCTGTGCAAGCACGTGAGGGCACAGATCGATGACAGTAAATACCTGATGTGACCTGCCTTGGTGGCCTCTAATCCCCTTTGGCTCTTCCAGAGTCCTCCTCTCATCTTGAGTTACTCAGTCTGTTCCTGCGAACTTCTTTCTTACCAGTGTAGCTTAAACATTGGGTTGGCTTTTTTTCCCTTGTGTGCCCTGTGTTCCTGCAGAGCTGGTTCCCCTTAAAGGAGAGCCGATGTGTGTTTTGAGTGAAGTTGGTGGTATGGATTCCCTAAATCTCAGGCCTGGCTTGTGGTAGTACTGGTCTACTTTGGCAGAGAGCAGCTCTTTGATGTTTGGCATGGGAGAGGAGCCATGGACCACCAACAAAGTCTTGGTGTACACAGGTCTCTGCTATTGCAATTCGAGCCCTCAAACCTCTTGAAGTATCAGTCAGCAAATCCAAGAGACTTCTGAAGCCAGTGGTTTTATTTAGGAGCGCTTTGCCAGCGCTGCTCATGGTGCATGTCTTGTGTTTTCACCTTTGAGCTCTCCTGTGGAGCAAGTTTGGTGCTCTTCTTCAACTGAACCTGTTTTAGCTCTTCCAAATTGGGGGTGGAGTATTGCTGCCGAACCGCCGATCCTTCAGCTGTCTTGACATGCCTCGACATTCAGGAGAGACTATTTCCTAATTCATGTTGGAAGAGCTCCTGCCACGCAAAAGCTATAGGGTACCTCAAGGCTTACACCGACATACCTTCCCTGCTGTTGGCTTTGTGAAACGCTCGCTCATGTGTGGTCTGGCAATAAAGGTGAGCCAGGTGGAGAAAAGATGGTGGAAGAGAAGCGTGGCTGGTAGGGTCTGGTTCCCACGAACAGTGCAAAAGCTGTGCGGGGAGTTTGCTCAGCACATCCTGATGTAACAAGCACGCGGTGGGGGTCTGTGTGCTGATCCCCTAGAGAAGAGCCCCTTGGGCACATCTCAATAGCCTCTAGGTAACCTGCTGACTGCAGCCTTGCCCCTGGCGTATAGACAGTGAGGCCCACGTGAGAGATGGGCTTCTGCCTGGAAGACCCGTGCCTGGCTCCAGCAAGCACGGAGGCATGCCTCCTTCCCTGCTGCTGGAAGCCAAACCATCAGCCCCGAAGAGTAAGGCATATCTGATCTGGAAAGGATCCCAAGCCTATTGCAGGGCACGCACGTGGAGCTTGAAACTGCTCGCTTCCTCTCAGACTTTCTGTGCAGCTCTTCAAACAAATAGTCTTTGCCCAGTTAATAATTGATGAAGAAAATAGCTGTATTAGTTGCACAGCGCTATTGGTATGACAAACAACTGTGAAGCCGTGCTAAAAGTAGGTCTTTGCTCAGGGCACTTGTGTACTTTCCTTGTCTTCTTAGTGCACTTGTCCTATGAAGCCAGCAGCATTTCTGTCCTGAAAGTTTATTAATTGTAAATGCTCTGTCATCCAGTGTTTTGCTTTCTGAAACCTTGAGCTAGATCACACAGGGAATAGGGAACAGCAGAACAGTCAGCATCAGTTCACTTTCTGTCATAGTTTGGGAAAGCTGGCTCGCACTCAGGAGCCTCCAGCAATGCACATATTGGCCTGATCTGCATTCATTGCAACGTGGGTATATGGCAGCAGCTGGTCTGGAGGGACTTCTTCCTTGAATTTACCTTGGATGAGTTGTCCATGCTCTTTCTCATAGGGTTAGCACCTGTGTCCCGTAACAGTTTACCATGGTTATTAATAACCTAGCTATGGTTCAGAAAGCTTTTCCTGTCGTGGCAGTTTTGAGGCACACATTCCTCTGACTTGTGGGCTCCTCCATGCTCTGGCTCATTCATTGAGTGCACGGGACTCTCAGAGTGGCCAGGAAGAAAGGGCTGTGCCTGTACACTGGCACAGTGGCTCCCGATGTCCCTGGTGTGCCAGGGCGGAGAGGAGCACCCACAGGGATAAGATACCTGTCATCACATCTAAGATGGCATGGCAGAGTGTGCCTCGGTGCACGTTCTAGGTTGCTCTTGCAGCTCTTGCTGTTGGGCAGGGGGACTCCTATGGTGGCTCTTGCTGCTTCTCACATACTTTTTGTTTTAGTCATAGATGCTTGCTGTGGGCTCCTTGTAAGACAGCTGGCTCTATGTCTCTGGGCTGCAGGCATTAGTTGTCATTTTTTGGCTTCGAAGTCAGGTGACTCTAGTGCTATCCACCTTCAATGTTATCTAGCTGTCTTTGGGAATTACAGCCACTGTGTCTGTGCCAGTTGCCTCTTGGTAAGGAGTAACACCATGAGGTAGAGAGGGGAGAACGAGGGGAAATGGAAAACTAGAAATGTGCCTGGAAGGTTGTTACAAGCTGGCTCAAATTTTCAGTCTGTTCAGTTCTTGTGCAGGGAGGGCATTGTCCTGCAAATGGGAGCAGGAGCTGGAGCTGCTGTGGTAAGTCACAGAGGGAAGACCAGGGCTCTGCCAGGCCTTGCATAGCAGAGGGGAGGCAGCGGTGGGGCTGGCAGTGATGGGGTCGCCACTAGAGACTAGGAGGAAGGCAAGAGCTAGAGACCAAGTCCACACAGCATGGGGATAGCAAGGGTGAGAGAGAAACTGTCATTGAGAGGAGTCTTGAGTCTGAAGACATCTTAGGGTGTTTGGCTGCACGAAGGCTAATGAACTGGGTCTCTCCAGTGGGGCTCAGGAGCAGCAGCATTGAGGGGAAGGTCTGGATA
This sequence comes from Pedionomus torquatus, assembly GCA_013398155.1. NCBI lineage: Eukaryota > Metazoa > Chordata > Aves > Charadriiformes > Pedionomidae > Pedionomus > Pedionomus torquatus. The sequence goes on from VZRU01001935.1 coordinate 6,761, forward strand.
ATGGAGCCTGCTGGATACTGTCTGGTGACTGTGCCCAAGGATATGAATGAGTATTAAGATGCAGTAATACATGTGAAAACCACAGCATGCCCTTTACACTTGCTAATTGCTGCAATTTGTATGGCCTCTGTTGGAGAAAGCTGGTATGTGCCCAAGCCTGGAGAAAGAGGCTTTGGGAGAAGGTGCAGCAGTCAGTGTGTGAGCAAAGAGGCTCCTGGTTCCAGTGATGGAGGTGGTGTGGTGGCTGGAGGCTGCAGCCATGTCCAAGGGTGGCACTGACCCAAAAGCACAGCTCCAGTACCTGCCTGGGAGGGAAAGAGGGGCTTGTGCTTGAGGGAGGCTCCTCGTGCCCTGTGTATCAACAGCCAAACATCAGGGTGTGCGGGCTTGTATCCCTCAGTGGGGCTCAGGAGGCAGTTCTGCTGTGCATGGGTGCTGTGATGAGTGACCAGGTGCTCTGGTGACTGGCAAAAGTGCAGTGAGTGAAGTGAAAACAGGTTAAGAAAACCCAAAAGTGAAGAATGGTGCCTTCCTTACCTGGACCCCACAGAAAAGGGGGCAGGAGGAGCCCATAGCAGGAGCAGTTTAAGGGGTATGAACAGGAGGAAAACAGCAAAAACCAGCAAAACTAGCGTTGGCAAGAAATTCAGCTCCTTCAGGAAGGGGTGACACCTGTTGTAGAGAGTCTCTATGGGACTGGGAACGCTGGGAGAGATGGTGAGAGTGGCTCAGCAGGGATGCTGCGAGCGTCTGCTGGGAACTCAGAACAGCCCTTGTGCTTGAGGCCAAGTTCAGCCCAAAATGTTAGAAGATGATTCCGCCTGGTGATGTAAAATGTCCTTTGTTTGGAGACTCTCTGGCCTGTTAAGCAACGCCTGTTCCTCACAAAGCTGACGCTTATTCCCTAGAATACTTTCAGCGAAAAGAAAAAAAAAAAAGTTCCTCTAAGACACCCTAAACCAATACCTGCTGTGACTAAGCCCTGTGGGCAGCTCCGCGGCTGATTTATATCCTCCCCCTCCAAAGTGGAGGGGTTAGAGTGGAACCAGACGCGGCGTTAAGCGTAGCCGAGGGCAGGGAGGGAGGAAGCGGGGCTGTGAGGCGGCTGCTGCCAGGCGTGACGCCGCTTCGGGTTTCCTCCTGGGCAGAACAGAGCTGCCTTTGGCTGGTGCAGCTTTATGGGCTCGCCTGGGTTTATTATACGGCAAATGTTTTGAATTCCACATCTTAATTTCCAGAGAGGTTTTGCTTGACTTTTGCTGCTTTTTTTTCCCCCTGGTTTGGATTTCTTTTTTTCTTTTTTTCTTTTTTTTTTTTTTTTTCTCTCCCGCTGCCCGTCTCTACATCTTCTTTTTGCCCAGGTTTTGGTCAAAGCTGCCGTTTTCTGAGCAAACACAGGAGCTGAGCTCTCCCTGCCTGGGCTCCAGCTGCAAAGTAATCTCTTTTCATAGTTTCATTTTATGTCCGCCCACTATCCCCACCACATTAACTTAGTCAACACATGGAAGTGAAATTTTTCCATGCAGGATCCTGCGGGTTGTAAGGCAGTGTGGAGCATGTGACTGCCAGCTCCAGAGCTTTCTTGCACCTCTGGGTGGAAGGAAGTTTCCTCATCCCCCACATATGTGAGCAGTTGCCGGTATGATGTGAAAAGTTTAAACAACTGTAGTCGGTGGAAACATTTCAGGGTTCAGCATTTCTCTGTGTATTTAAGGTCCTACCACACCGTCTGAGTGGAGGAAAAGCCATAGGTATGGTATGATTGCGGTACCGCCAGTGCTACCAGGCCACCAGGAGGCAAAAGAGCTGGTCAGACATTTTTCAGTGGGGTCATTCTGTCTCTGTGCATTTATCTCCTTCCCGGAGCATACAAGCCATGACAATGCTGACAAAGACGAATGGAGTCTGCTTGGCCTATGTAGTAGATGCACTTTGAACTTCTACAAGATGCCTTTCCCACCTGGGCCCGGGAGGACTTTACAGGTACTTGGCACTTGGCAAATATAACTGTACCTATTCCACAGGTTTTAAAACCCTGTTAGGTATACAACTGCTAAATGAAGGAGATTGTCCAGCAGTGGCACGGTATCAGAGAAAGAGCTGCAAAAATAATTTAGGACTCCTGATATGTTTTCTCCTGTCTTAGTCTCCAGGCAACAGCAAATATTTCTCCTGAATACTCTGGATGAGCAGATGCCAACATTGATTCACAGGAAAAGGATGTAGCCACGCAAGCCATAGAAATGTTGTTTGGGATGGTAGCCACAGCCCCTAAGGAGACATTAAGCAATATGGAACAAATGCCAATTAAGTTATTTCTTGAAGCTCTTGCTGTGTTTGCTATAGAGAGAACTCTTGAGCAGGCTTATGTGGGACCCATTGTGATTTACCTTGATTACAGCTACATGGAAAGAATATATTGTGTTTCTCACAGCTCTAGAGATGCTGCAAGGGCTCTTGGCCATGAACAAAGTCCTGGTTTACTAAGAAGTTACAGTCACAAGAAATGAGGAAATGTTTTCTTCAAGGCCGGTATCAGAGTGTAAAAGGTGCACTTTTGCTTGGAAAAGGGATGGCGCTGAAAGGGTGCAAAGAGGCTCCCTCTTTATTTTCTCTCAGCCTCAGATCTTCTGTCCTGTGTTTACAAATCCCATTTTCCCCATGATTAGACTTATAATTTTACTATGGGATTGAAAAGCTGGGAACAAACCTAATTCACCCCCTCTTGAGAGTGCCCAGCCAAAAGACCCAGGGGAGCTGCAGAAAATAACTTTCCTCTAAGTTTAGGTTGTGTGGCTTTGGATTCATAGACTGAATCTGTTGACCAAGATATTTTCCTTCTTCCAGCACTTTTCAGACCAGAAAAACACTTTCAATGTGGATGAAAAGAGAACTGGGATGTTTTTGAAACATTGGAAAATTTGTTTCAGAAGTGAGCAGTTTGTAAGAACTTGAGGGCAGGCAGCTGGGGGAGGCCAAGCTGTCCCGTGATGGAGGCCGGAGACAGGCAGCCCATGGGGTTATCAGTGTATCATCCAGGTTGGCAGGGACTTCCATTGAGTCATCCAGACCTTCACTTTTAACTGATCTCATTATCCCCAAACCGCCACTCCGGCACAGACACTTGTCTGGTGGTAGCCTTGAATGTCTCCAGTGCCGGTGCATCCACAACATTCCCTTGTCCGGCAGTTCCAACACTCAGGCTATTTTAACTTCTCTATATGTAGTCTGGTATTTAAGCTGAAAGTCTCCTACAGAGCTTTGTGGCCATTAACTTTGTGTCCCATCCACTTCTGTTAACAAGACTGGAGCCCACCTTCCAGGTGAAGTCCCTGCAGAATGGCATGTGTGCTTTCACCTTTCAGCTGTCCTGCCAGCTGTGCTCTTCCCCAGCCAGTGGCCAGAGGTTCTGCTTTTCCAAAGATTTCCACTCCTCTCTTCCCATGCCTGCTCAAAAATAGGATGTCCTAAATCCACCCTGGACTTTCATTTTCAGTCTGATTCTGTTCTCACTGATGCCGGTTCTTGTGGAGGCAAATTCAACCTTCCTGGCATAATCTGTGATGAAAACAGGAGAAAAGTTCTATAATAAATGATGTGATCCTGTTAGGAACACAGTGGGATAGAGAGTCTGACCTCTTGTCATAGCACTGTGCTGCCAAACAGGGCCCTGCCCAGTTCCTGTGCAGGGGAGCATCCTGTCTCCCCTCACACAGCCTGGTTGGATGGTGGGTGCCTGGTTCTTGCGACTTTAGCCCCACTGAGTTGCATGTATGAGTAAGGACACGTGCATAATACTTAGCTCTGACGTTAGCACTGTGCTCCACAGCACCCAGGATACCCCACTGCCAGGCTGAGGCTGCCCCAGTGTGCTCAGAGGAAGCCGTGCTCCTGCCCATTCATTTTCCTTCCTGAAGGAGAGTTGCACATCCCTGTCCCCGGGGAATGTAAGCTTTGAAACATGAGTTGATTTGTTTCTAGTTATCATTATCTTGGTTTATATAAATTACAGCGCTTGACAGTGGTCATAAAATTATCCAGCCTTAAAAAAAATTCAGCTGTAGAGTTTGGCCCTGTGACCTCCCTGATCAGCTCATTTCCAACAGGCAAACATGCAGTGGGAAAAGAAACAGTCCCTTCTTGTTCATCACAAACATTCTTCTCCCTGTTGTCCCAGCAGCTGGCTTGCCTGGTTTCCTAGTGCTGATCCGTACAGAAAAGTACAGCAAGCATCTCACCGTGTCCTGCCTCACCGTTCTGAGTAACTCTGTTATTTAAATCAAATAAAACATCCAGTATCCCTCACTAGTGGCTTCCACGTAACTCGTATTTTAGAGTTGAGTTCTGCCCTGAAAAGGAGGCTCCTTTACAAAGCGGTGACGATATTCTTTCAGGCATGCTGGATCACCTCTGGGTGTACTGCATATGAAATGTTTTCTCTAACGTGTCTCATCTGGAAGCTGAAGGGCAGGCTGGTTGGTTTTATGAATAGCCCCTTGACCTGTTTTAGGATTTCAGCAATGACAATGCCGTTTCCAGTGGTGGTCAAGAGGAAAGATTAGATGCTTAACATATCTAAAGGGAAGAAAAGCAATAAAGTTTTATCTCAGTTGCTAAAACCAGAAACTATGAATCTGAATACGCATAAGGAGTAGATGAGCCAGCCAATCAGCAATATCAGATAGACACTTTTCCAGCAACCGTACCTGCACTTTATTTCTTTCAGTCAGTAAGTTGGATGCGATGGTACAGATTCCTGGGTCCTTGTTACTGCTGTCTCGGAGAGGGAGGGGTAACCTGCAGTGCTGTTTCCTATCATGTCACTGGTTTATTGTCCATAAAAAACTTTGCTCTTTGGGTCATGATATTTATTTCCTTCAACAATCTTTATAAGAGGCCTTATCAAAAATGATGTAAAAAGATGGTTGACCTGCAGTATGCTTATTATTAGGTCACCATTATCTGCTCTTCCACTATTTTTTTTTAATTCAGTGTGTGACTGTGTCATCCCAAGCAACATGATTAGCAATCAAAACCAGTTGGGCTGATAAGACCGTAATTCTGTGTCCCACAATTACGCCCAGGAAAGTGAGGGAAGGAGCGCGAGAGGTGTAGCTGGATGAAGTCGGAGGGTGTTAGATGGGGTTTTTGGTTTGGTTCAGACACAGAGGGTACGCAGTGCTTTCTTTGTAGCACTGCGGGTGACAGGGAGCACAAGGTGGACTTCAAAAGGTATGACAGTGGCAACCTATCTGGCACAGGTTTGGGCTCTGGTGTGGACAGAAGAGTGCTGGGCACAGCTGCTGTGTGGGGCAGGCCCTTGGTGGGATGGCACTGGCTTCACGTGAGAGAGAAAAGGCCCTTTGCCCTCGCCATGCTCAGTGGAGGAAAGCAGGCAGCCCGCCCCGTCCACCCTGCCACTGAGAGCTCTCAAAGTGGAGGTGCTGGGGGGCAGCGAGGGCTGACACCGACATTCACTAAGGCTGGCCTAAGAGCATGTGGCAGGTTCAGGCTGCTGGCAAACAAGGACCAGATGCTAGTTGTGCTCCCTTCTGCCCGCAGCCCTGCTCCCCACCCGCCCTGCTTAGCACCCACTCCCTGGGCCAGGGGGTGCCACACACTGCTCGCTGCCAGGGGTCACCTCTGCCTACACCTTCCTCCAGGGAGAGATGGAGCAGTGAGGTGTGTGCTGTTTCTCTCCCTGGCTAGACTGAAGGATTTAAAATTCCCCCAGTGTGTGTGTAGACAAGCCTCCTTGCCCTGTATATCACCAGCTCTACTGAGAGTAAGAAACCTGCAGGACCATGTCAGGAGAAAAGATGGAAGCCCACCAAGTTCCTTCAGCCTGTTGAAATCAGGAGCTCTGCTCCTGCAAGGTGCCCTCCTTTGGCTTTGCCTCCCTTGTCCTTTGCAGGTCTAAGACCTGATAACCTTCATGGGCTAGAAAGCTCGTTATGAATTACTTTCTAAAAGGCCTGAAGAAGTTCAAAGTGTATGCTGAGTTCATCTCCTTTGGGGGATGGAAAAAACCCAACGCCCTTGCATTGCTGTAAGCACCGTCCTACCCGACCTCTCCTCCGTGCTGCTAAGGCCACAGGCTTGTGTGGCTCTCACAGACAGCACCAGCCACGTCTTGCAAGGTCAAGCTTTTGCTGCCTACACACAGGCACTGTAGTTCCCCACTGGGTCCTGGAGGATTTATTTAGGAAGTGAAACAGGCTCTTGCTTCATTAAAACCTGGTGGACAGCAGGGTTCAAGATGCTAATTTGTATAATTAGGAGTTTGGAAAAGTACATTATCCTCCTTTTCCCAACAGATAGAGATTGACTGTTAGAAAACCAGAGCTGGCAGAAGTGTGGATTACTTCTTCCATTTTTGCACACCTACTCTGTGTGGTCCCCCTGGTAGGCTGAGGACTGCCATGATTCTTTCCCATGGCTGGCAATGAGGGGTGACTGGGTATCCAGCCTGTTTTCCCTGCTTCCTTTGTATTTCAAAGTGAAATACAAAAATAAACAAAAAATCTGAGTGCTAAAAGAGTGAAATCCACTCCAGCTCCAGTTAAAGGCAGTGTGCAAACTCCTTTCCAGTGCTCTCTGAGACGCAGAACTGGTATGGGACTGGTATGTGCTGGTAAAACAAATAATATCAAATATAAAGTAAAACAGGAGGAGAAGAAGAAACCAGAATTCAGGACTGAGCATCTGACCAGGGTAGAAATAAGTGCTAGCAGAGGGGGGAGCCTTCAAATCCAGCCAAGGGTCCCTAGCTTGCAGGCTGTGTCAGAATTCAGGTGCTTCCCAAATGTGGGAAGGGAGTACTAGGTAAGGAACCAGGAAAAAACCTGCTCCAGAAACTGACTGTACTTTGGCCAGCTCCAAACAGCTGGTTTGGGTCCTGCTTTTACCCACTTCATAGAAGATTAAATAAAATTTTATTTAAAAAAAACCAAAAAAGTTAAATTGAGATCAGGAAAAGAAACAAGAAGTCCCAAACAAACACGTTTTTGATAGAGGAGCTAGATATCTGCACCCTGGCACTGTTTGGCCTTTTAGGTCATCAGCAATCTGTTGCGTGCTGCTCGTAGAGGACAATGTGGTGGAAATACCTATGAAGCAGCAAGAGCCTTCTCGAGACGCTGTACCAGGAAACGCACCGCTTTCTTGGCTCCTCCGTGCACGGTACGATGGTTAAACCCAACAGCGTGCCTCATCATAACATGTGCCTTATCGACCTCACTATCTGATGACAACAGCAGCCCTCAGGAGACCAGACTGACATCATCCAAAACCTCAGTAGTTCAGAGCAAAGGCTGAAGTATGTAGCTGGGCTACAAGCTGTGCCTGACTGTTGATCTGTTTGTACTGAACTTGCAGGCACTTTGCTAGAGGAAGAGGACTATAAAAATCAAGCCCAAAGAACTTTTTCAGAGTGTTTCTCACAGGCTATCATGCTGTTTAACAAATTAATGCAGCAAGCTGAGGAGGTTTTTGTCCTCAGCAAGTAGAAAAAGTCTGCTTCACAGCTTTCTGCAGCTTTGAGAGCAGGGAAAAAAAGTCCAAACCAAACCACTGTCACTGTCTGAAGGAGAGGAATGGTGCCGCTGGTGATTGGTACAGAGTCCTGTTCCTGGCTGACCCAGATGTGATTGTACGTGGTTGTGAAGTTTGGGTTCATCCTGTGTCCGAGACAGGGGCCAGCTGTTGATCCAGTTGGAGCTCTGGATCCCCAGTTCCTAAGCTTTGGGATGGCTGGTTCACAGTCACATTGCCAGTCTCCTTGTTTGGTTACTGCCAGTTCACTGTGGCAAAGCATGCTGGCTCTGGCCACCTGGCCTCCTTTCTCTCATTTACAACAAGGGGGATTTCTGCAGTCACCAAAATAAGAAACAGAAAATAGAGCAGGCTTTTCTTGTGTAATATTCACCAGACTGGTCTGGTTTTAATTTGCTCTGCCTGTCCTGGGTTCTTCAAAACACCTTCTCTCATTTACGTCAGCATAGATTTACCACACCCCACTTATTTCAGACCTGGATAGCACCATGGAAAAAGATTACCAGCCTCTTGGAGCTTTATCTTGAGCAAAAGACAATCATATGGTGCCATATTCTTTTGGGAACTGCCTTTGTGCTTGTACAGCACGAGCATAAATGAGCCTACTCCTACTTGGAGTTTGCTGTACCACAAAATTGTTCCTAAAATAACCCAGATTGTAGTGTTTGGTTTGTTGTTTTTTTTTAATTGCAATGCAAGCTTTCAAAGGGAAATGAAGCTGGATTTAAATGCTGAACCCATGCATAGCCACAAGAGGAGGGCCATCCAGCACATGGATGCTAAGTGTCCTTTTACAGCCCCCATTCAGACCCAGCAGCACCCCCCCGGGGCGATGCATGGCACGGGTGGCCACGCTGCAGTGCTGTGACCCCAGGCAGGTGGGAAGAGTGTGCCTTCCACCCTCCTCGCTCCACAATGTGCTCCCGAGTATTTTGAGATGTCTGCATCAGTTGCTTGGAGTTGGGGAACTGGAGAGGATGGTCTGTATAGGGGAGGCAGGAGTTGGGAGCTAGTCTGAAGACCAAGGCCTCTACTGGTGCCACATCCCTGCTCCCCACATGGGAAAGTGAGGTGGTACAGGCACTCTGGCCACCAGGAGCTGCACTGTACCCTGGGTCCTCTCCATGTATCTGCCAGAAGAAAGTGAGCCCCCTGAGAAAAGACTGGCTCAAGCTGATCTATCTGGTGGATTCTTGTTTGACGTCCTCTTTCCCTCGCCCCAGGTGCTTGGGACAGGCAGCACAGGAGGCAGGACGAGTCCTGGTCTGGAGACCTTCAGGAGGGCCACCGGCTGGGAGCCCCATGGGAGTTGGCTTGCAAAAGCGGCCTCTACCTTCCCGGACGGTACTTGCATCCACACCCGTGCTCTCACTGCGCTCATAAACTGCTGGTTTCTTACCCTCCCATCACACTGCCTATCTCCAGCAGCGGTGGGGACAGCATGACTAACCAGCCAGATTAGGAGCATCAGCTACTTCAGCAATGCGTAAGGGTTTTGTTGTTGCCACAGTGTGCAGCATGCTGAGCGTGCGTGTCTGGGAATTACCTGGCGTAGGTCTGCTTTGGTTGTGCTCCTCAAAACAAGTGTAACACGTAAGTTAGCTGAAGCTTATCAGACATCTCCCAGCCCCCCTTCAAGAAAAGCAAAGCTGGAACTTGAAGGAAGACATGCTCTGAATATTTGGCCCTTTAGGCTGCTATAAATCCATCCTGCTGCCAAAGCATAGAAAACCACCCAATGAAAGGAAAAAAAAATAAAGATCTTTTTTTTTTACTGACTCAGTGAAGGCCTGGCTCGAGGGAAGGGCTGGAAAAGTAGTCTGGTGGAAATAAGGCTTGCCCCTTCAGATAGAGCATTAGATAAATCCAGCCGTGTCCTGGGACTGTGAGAAGATTCTCAGAACAAGTGCAGGGAGCTTAAATTGGGTTCAGAAGCAAACTGTTATTCTGTATTTTGTTGAAAATACTTCTTGGTCCTTGTGAATTGTGAGGAGCACTGAGAACACAATGTGCCATAGGGGAAGGCTTACAGAAAGACTTGATTGGAAGATGAAATAGTTTTAAAGTGTCTTCTCCTACACTGATCTCTAAAACATTTCTCCTCTGAAGCATGCTTGGTTCTTATCCCCCTGATGTACGCATCCCAGACACATACCTGGCCCTGCAATATTATTTAGTCAGTGGTTTGGTTGATTTACTCTCACTGCTGTTAAAAGTATTATTAAAAAAAAAAACCTTTTAAGTAAAGGACACAGTGAAAGGTGGTTGAGACATGGGTTTGTAAGAAATTCATGTGGAGTTTTTCAGGTTTGGAGACAGTTTCTGGTCCTGCTGACCTGAAGAGGAAGGGCCTTTGAATGGCTCTTGTGAAATACCCTGATGGTCTGAGCATCACCAACTCCCCATGACAATTGCCACCAATTGACCACTTGCTGGCTGTCTCCACAGCGGCCCAGGAATGGATGAGTCATGGACACTGAATTCCCCTTCACCCTGGCTGCCTCGCCAGGAAGAGAGGAGTAAAGTCAGCACTGCAATTTTTCACTGTGAAGCATTGATCAAACAAAGCTCTTCTGCCTCCACGGATGTCAAGGCACCGTTTTTCTTGAGTGTTACCTGAGTACTGTCACACTATGACAACAAGCTCCAGCGGTGCTCGACACATTATTTTGCTTAGAGAATTGACTCTGCGTTACTTCAGCAAAACTGTATCGTAGTTGCAAATAGCTTTAGCAGAAAATGCTCAAAACTATTGCCATGCTTAGGTGCAGCAGTATCTAATCCCAGTTTTTATTTTGGAATGATTTTTTGAAATTGAGTATGGTTACATTTTAAGAATTTCTGAATGAAACAACCCGGGGGGGAAAAAAAGAAAAAAAAAAGATAAAAAAAAAAAATAGCAGATTAAGCACTGGGTGATTTCCTGACTAGAGAATTACAATTTGGGAGGGGGAGGGTGTGGGTGGGAAGCAGGTTCAGTTCGATGAGGAAACTCAGTTCTTTTTATTTGAGATCTCTTGGGAACATTAATCAATCACACAGCTCTGCTACTACAGATCAGATATAAATACCAAAAAATCCAAGCAGGGAGATACTCAGAATTTCTCTTGAGGTATTCTCAAGTGGGGAAAAAAAAATAATTAAAGAATATGAGTTTAAAAGAATGTTTTTCTTGCCACTGGTTGCATACTGGGAGAAAGAAGTGTGAATCCCACCTGAATACCAGCCCTTTCCCTTGAAAGGCATTTTTCTGCTTTTGCTCATCCCTCATGCAGGAGATGGGACACAGGACCAGCCATTGGGCAGCTCTCCTGTCCGGGTGGCTCAAGAACTGTATGGGATGGGTGCTGACAAGTGATGGCCACCCTCAGCACCTGCCTCTTTCCCCATTTTCTGTGTCCTTCTCTGCCTGTGCCACCCACGCCCAGGGCCTTTCCAGAAAAATTTCAGTGTCACTGGGAGTCGCAGTACAATGGGTGGACATGGCCCAAGGGCTGCCTGTGATGGTTCAGTGCTGGAGTTTGTCTCGGCTCCTGAGCCCCAATGGCATCAGCCAGTGTCAGGATCTGAAGTGCTGAGTTACAGCCATGGCTGTTGTGACTCAGCAGCAATTAGAGGTTTTCAGCTCACACGGCCTGTGATGTGAGGTTGCATTGATGTGCTTTAAAGTAAACAAAGGGGCATTAGAAACAAGGGCTGCCCTGGGAACTGTACCTTGTGTCCGGCAGCAAAGTGATAAACTGAGATTACTGGGAGACCTCGGTGCAGGTACCCCCACTTCATCCTGGCCTGGTCCTCACTCCCCCTTTTAAACCGGGGGAGGGAATATCATGGCCCCTGCCAGCTTTCCCTTGTGGGAAACATTTATTTTAGCTGCAGGCACTGGGAGAAGTGTCCCCGCAGTGGTGCCATGCTTACATTTGCCTGTAATGGGAGGGATGCCTCAACCATAGCCCCACTTCTTCCTGGGCTGGGGTTTGGGAATCTGTGTCACTCTGTGCCCCAGAGCACAAAGAAGGGACACCCCCAAGAAGAGGTGGGAAGGGAGAGGGGCATGCTGAGCTGGGACCTGCTGTCAGTCCCCCATCAGCAGGTGGGAGGACAGCCTGGAGGTAATGGTTTTGTCCATGAGGGTTGCTCCTTGGTGGAGCCTGGCAGTGAGGTGCGGGCTGCCCGCTGGCCACAGCACAACCTCTTCCCAAAGGCTGCTCTCTCCATCCATCCCTCGACACCAGCAAGGCCATTGGGAATGGGACATCCAGGCTGTTCTTAACCATGATTCCTCTCAGCACTCATTTTGTTTTTCTGCTCCAGCAGAAGCTCAGGCTGCCAGGATGGGGAACTTCTGGGATGGCATTGCCAGGGACACTGTGTCTTTTGGCTGCGCTGCCTCCTCAGTCATGCACCCTCTGCCTTTCTTTTCCATTCCAAGCCGATGACATCTGGTAAGAAAGGAGGACTTCTGCCTTCAGACAGAGCCAAGTACTGGATTAGACCAACAGGCTAATCTGGGAATCCTCATGTGCCAGCAGCCAAGCCCAGGTGCTTCCCAAGAAGCCTCCTTGGAGTTGCACAACATTATCCCATGGAAAGTGCTGGGAAAACAGTGTCTTAACCTGGGAGAGTGCAAGGAACAGTGACGCAAAAGTCAAGCAAATGACACTCCGGGAACCTTTCTGGCGGAAAAGGCCATGTGATGGCACAGTTTTGCAATGCAGCCCTTCAACAGGGTGTTATCCACATTCCCCAAGCTGGTAGATTTAGACTGTTGCAGTAGTCCTTCCCGAGGTCACAGCTTAAACCCTCCCAGAGGTGGCAGCTCCTGCAAAAGCACAGCAGTGCGTATGTTCAAGAGGTCATCTCCTTGGGAGCACAAGCTGCCCATGTCCCCCCAGGACATATTCTGGTGGCTCATGGGTTCCTGGGTGTAGTTTTGGGTGTTGGTTGCTTCCTATAAAAGACTGAATGGCCCACAATTAGCTTTAATGAGCATCTGACTCTCCCTCTCCATAATGTCACAGCAGCAAGCAGCAGGAGTTTCTGTGCTGGAGCCCCCTTGCTAGAGAACAGAAGGTCTCTGTAGGGACACACTGGGCTGCTAGAAACCCCTGCCTCTACCAGGACTGATCTTATTTTCCAGGGCTACTCCTAAAACCAAATTTTTGGAGAGACTGAAGTTTTGTGGGGGAAATAAGTCTGCTCCCCATGATGAGGGAAAAACTAAAAGGGATTTCTGGCAGTTCCACCTGATGAGTGTCTTATTGAACCCAATATCTTCTTATTGGATAAATTGAATGGATTTGTTAATTGTGTTATGGGTTATCCAGAGCCTTGGATACAATTTTTTTTTACTCTAGGAAAAGTAAATAAATAATACAGTTCCTCTGCACCACTGCCTAGGTAATCTGGGCTGGGAGAAGTTCATAGAATCATAGAA
>VZRU01001935.1:19757-94595 GCA_013398155.1 Pedionomus torquatus
GGTTGGAAGGGAACTTAAAGATCACTGAGTTCCAACCCCCCTGCCATGGGCAGGGACACCTCCCTCTAGACCAGGTTGCTCAAAGCCCCATCCAACACTCCCAGGGATGGGGCATCCACAACTCTGGGCAACCTGTTCTAGTGTTTCACCACCCTCACAGTAAAGAATTTCTTCCTACTATCTAATCTAAATCTTCCTTCTTCCAATTTAAAACCATTACCCCTTGTCCTATCACTACACTTCCTGACAAAGAGTCCCCTCTCCAGCTCTCCTGTAGGCTCCCTTCAGATACTGGAAGGCTGCTATGAATTCAAGTTCCTAGGAATGGTGCTGTGGGCTGGTGGTAACCATAAGGGAGATGGGGCCAGAGCTACGCTGGACTCTGCACAGCAATGGGGACCAGTCTGAAAAACAGATCAAATAATACCCAGATCCCTATTGCACTTTGGAAGCTTGTTGTTGTTGTTTTGAATAGGCTTGTAACTCCCTGTGTAAGTTTATGAATAAACTGTAGAAACTGAGGGAATATCTCTGAATGCTAAAATAAAACATTTTAGTACAAAAGGGTACTCAAATTAAAATTGAACCTAATTCTTACTCTGTTCTAGGAAATTATGGGCGGGGGGACGACACACCAATGAAAAAACCCTGTGACAATACTTTGCAAAATCCCAGAAGTAAGAGAAAATACACAACAATATAAAAAAAAGCTCAGTTTTATTTCCAGACAACTAGATAAGAAGATCTGAACACAGCTATTTGTGGGTAGATCTGTAACCCTCAGCTGACAGTAACCGCATTAACTGCACTCAGGGTAACTGCAGAGCCCCTGACCAGGGGCGATGCACCACTTACACCCTGCCTGTGCTTTATTTCAGCTGCAAGCAGTCCTGGGCTCCTGGGTTGGCCTCGGCAGCTCCACAGCAGAGGCACAAATCTGCTTTGCTACACTGCTTTGCATTTAGTAGTTTGGAAGGCACTGAAGCCGATTACAGCTGCCTGGCCTGCATGTGTTTAAGCTGCCTGCTTGATGAGAGTACACGTCTCATTACGATAGGCTAAAACTGAAAGCACGTGGGGAAAATGAACTCAAGAGGGTTCCTGGCAGTGCTTCTGCTGCAACTTGGCTGTTTGATTCAGAAGCTTGCAATGCTTAACATAAACAAATTGCAAAATGGTCTTGAGAAACGTCATTGCTTTAAGGATCTAACTGGATATCTCAGGTAGGAAGAAATGCCCGAGAGTTTCTGATGTTGCACCGTTTTCCAGAAGGAGCAGAGCCATGCCTGCTTGTCAGACTGACCGAGGTGGCTGGGACAAAACAGGACACAGCCTCTGCTGTTGGCATGGGTGACCTGTGCAGTGTGTGTGTTTCACGTGACACCTGCCATGACCATGTGGCTGCACAGCCCTGATCCAGACCCACAGCATCTCCTGTAACACTGAGCTTTGTCCCCCTGGTCTCTGCACCAGGAGAGGTCTCCTTCACCTGCAGGGTCGATCCTCCTCTGCTTGAGGCTGGGTCCCCAAAGCAGCGGCACTGGTGGTGGGAATCAGAGCTGACCTTCCCGGCCTCCAGGGTGTTCCTGTCCTGCCTCACGCCCATTCAGAAACTGTTAATCATCCTGAACTACTTACTGGTTTTGTGATCTTAAACAGGGCTTGAACTCGGCTTTCTAGAGGTGAAAGCACAATGTCTTACTGTAATTCATTTTTACCAACCAATCCTATCCTGAACCTAACAATATTTTAATCACAAAATCCAACCTCAAAACCCACAGCATTTTCAGTTACTGTATTTCATCACCACACAGCTGAAAACAACTTTTTTTTTCAACCACCCTTGTTTTTCTAAAGTGAATCACAAACCATGGAACTTAACAGACAGAAAAGACTCAGAGGCAAATTCTCTCACTGACCCTGGTGTATATAAGGAATAATGTAATTAGAGTAAAAAGCACTTCTCTGCAGTCACACGGGTATAACGGAGTTACAAGAGAGCCTCCCCTTCGTTAAGCCAGACAGTCCATCCTAAAGAAGCCAAAAAGCATTATTGCCTGCAAAATACCATCTGTGATGCCTGTCACTCAGTCCTTTTCTAATTAGCCCAAGGAATGGAGCCCTTACCTTCTCCCAGAAGCCAATTTGACGCTCTCATAGATTTTGCCATTATGTTTTATGTCCTCATACATGATCTGCTGCTCACTTTGCTGCTATTCCTGGCTGTGACCCCTTGAATCACACCAAGGAATAATTAGCAATAAGGTAACTCTGGGTCTCAGCAGGTTTGCCCACCTGAAAAATGTTAACCATCAAGAATGCTCTGTGTGTCACCCATGAATAGTGTTTGGCTCTTCCAGGGAAGACTGGTCTGTATTAGCCACACTGGTTAATTGGTGAGAAAACCAGGACATCTGAATTTAAACTCCCATAGAAAGGCTACAGGATAGCCAAGGGAGAAAGCCTGATCTTCAGCCTGATCTTCAGGCTGTCACTCCCAAGCAATAGCTTCTTCCCATGGTGTTTACACTCTGGGAGAATCAATGGGCATTTCACAACCTGACAAGGTGTTTACAGTTCCCAGCCTCTGCCTACAGACAGTGCTGGCATAATGGCTTCTGGTATGAATTTGGTACTTTGTGCTGGTGAAGGGGCTGGAAGGAAACCCTCAGGCCTGAGGGCCTGGTCTGATTGACACCAAAGTATTTAAAGTCATCTATCCAGGAGCAGAAGTCTGGCTCTCAAGACCAGCCAATGCTTAGGCAAGACATGAGCATAACCACTGGTATGTCATATCTATATAAAAACTTGGTCAGGGACGTGTCAGAAAACATCCCAGGTGATCAGCCAGGTGAGGCCACCTATGTGTTGGTCTTAGCATTAGGCATTGCCAAAGGCTAGTACCAGTGGTGGCAGTGCATGGGGCTACCGTGGTGGGATCAACCCAGAGCTTTCCTCTTGCTCCTCTCCAGGGGTCCCTGGAGGGTGGGACAAATCCAGCACAGGGCAAGTGGTGCAATCAGGCTCTCAATGGGAGCTGATTACCCTCCGTCATGTCTGGGAGGGAGGGAGGGACACCCATTGTGTCTTGATCAACTTCATGCATCCTCCTATATGGGGGTTTGCAAAATTAGAGTTCACAAAACCTCCCCCAGCCCCTTCCCTGAAAGCTACACCCACATTTTTCTCATGGATGACTCACTGTTAAAACAAAAAGTTTCTCCAGCTAGAGCTTTTCTATGCTACACATTAAAAACAGCTGAACAACTGACTTAAAATCAGGCTTCTTGGGTGATGGTGAAAGTATGCCTGAGTATGCCAGCGTCCACAAACTTGGACACGTGGATATATGCTTCTTCTATTTTTGAGTTTCTCTTTTACCTTTTCCACTAATCTTCCTTTCAGTTTCTTGTATTTGTTTTTTATCCGTCCCTCTACCCTTGTCTTCCGCGTGTGTAAAATGCAGATCCACAAACGCTTGGATTCATCTTTCAAAACGATGGTATGAAGGGTAATATAAAATGACCTCATCTGTTCCTTCATGAATAAACAGAAGAAGATGATGGAGTTCTTTCATATGATACAAGAACAGAGAGTTAAACCAGATCAGTTTAAATTAAACAATGGAAAACATTAGATGAAATAACACGAAAAGCATCCTCGGTCTGTCAGATTGAGGAATAATTTGTTTCTCAAGGGCAGTGGCTGAACTGGGCAGTTTGCACATGATTTTCTGGGGAGTGATAATGCTGCTCTGTCCCCAGAGTGAGGTGTGTCTTCATCACTTTGATGTGTGCAACTCTGAAATCAGCAACACGGGAAGCCACAGGGGCAGAGATGTCAGAAATGGTAAGAGGTTTCCTGAGGTGATAAAAAGGCCACCTGTGAGGTTGTTGTGAAGGAAAATTCCAATGACTGCATGCAATATTTAGAAGAAAAAACAAGAGGGTTGAGGTTAAGACACGTTCACATGTGAAGGTTGTTCACCTTTAGGTTATCCCCCACTGGAGGGTCCTCTGTAGATGGGAGACATTCAGCCCCTTTTCAAATACTACACTTCGGGGTTAAAAATGACATAGCAGTGGGGGGAAAAGCATGTATTTAAGCAAGGAAAGCCAGATAGGTTGGGGAAGTGGTAAAGGTAAGGAGATGTGCTTTGGGTAATGAACCCACAGTGCAGCAGCCGTTTAGCCCGAAGGAGCACAGCACCAGCCTTGCAACATGATGTTGAGGCCGCACACGTCTCCCTTTGGCCCCTGCTACTGCTGTCAGAGGTCTGCTTCAGCCCCCATAGCTACTCGGGAGCTGCTGGTTGTACTGGGGAGGCAAGCCCTGTGGGGGTACCAGGGAGGGTGTCCCTGCCACTGCACCCCCACCCCAGCTGCCCAGTCGCCCCTGCCCTGCTCTCATGTACGCATCAGGCTGGGAAATCACTACTTAATCAGCTTAATCAGGCTGGGAGTGCTTGGGCTGTGGGCTGTGCAGGGCAGGAGCAGCCCTTCTCCACCTCCTGCTCAGCCCTGAGATGCCACTGAGAGCCCGAACAGCTCGACAGGCTGAACAGGTAGGGTGAGTGCAGTGGCAGAGCAAGTTTCCCTCACACTCCACCACCCACAGCACCCGGTCTGAAGTCTCTACTTGAATGAAAGTGTAAGTGTTAGGTGTGGTATATGAGTTATGCATGAGAAGTTTAATGCGTTCAAGGGTACAGCCTCAGCCAGCAGCTAATAGCAATGAATGAGCTTTGGGGCGAGCCCAAGCCAGCTTCCACTCAAGTCGATGGAGGTATGGTCTTTTGGCTTTAGTGGGAACAGGATGAGGTCCTTCATGGCCAGCCAAGGAGAGATTAGCCTAATGATGTAATGGTGCTTGTAACTGCCTGTTTAGCCTTAATTCAGCTCTTCTGTGAGCACGCATTATGGCACAGTCTGTAATTACATGATCACATACTACTTGTTCTGCGAGATGCCCACATCATTTGAAACACAGGATGGGAGGTCAGGGCAGAAAGGCTCTCTCCAGCCCCACGGTGTTGTCCTGCATCCCAGGACATTGCTCTGCAGCAGCACTCCTGTGGGGTTTGGGGCAAGAAAGAGCTGTGATGTCTGTGTGGCAGGGACTGAGTTAAGGTTTCACCAGCCACATAAGCCTGATTTTTTCTAAATATAGGAGTTTGTTTTTACAATCTTACTGAGCTCTGCACATCGCTTTATGTAAGGGGTAGTCAACAGCAACGATGGCTTTAGGTTTAAACTGCCTGTGCAGCCTATCCAGATCCTCGTTGCAGGAGGCGTGAAAATCCCTGGCTTGCCTGCCAAGGCATGGTGGCACACCTATCTACTGGCAGCAGCAGACCGGATTGCTGTTGGCAGCAGTATCAGTTAAAACAAAAGCTTTTATCTCCCTGATCTGACACCACACGCTCGATCTGCTTCTGGCCATCTTTCCAATCTCACCTTCTGCTTTGCTTAATGTGCTCTAGAGGCTCTGCTGTCCCAGCTTCCAGATGGGTGAAGATCCTTGTGCCCACTGACGAATAGGACACTTGAACCGAGGAAGAATATGAAAGGAAATTCTGAAGCAGTGAAAAATGGAAGACGGGAATAGAGTGAGCTTAAAAGGAAAAGGACACGTTTAACCTTGGTGGCAGCAGGAAGCACAGGGAGAGATGCAGAGGAGTAGAGAAGCTGCAAAGGATCTAGTGGGTCAGAGGGAAAGAGAACATCCAGAGCAGAAAGAAAAGGCTAGAGCGTGAGAGTAACAAGCAGGAAAAACAGACAAACAAAAACAAAACAGAGAAAACAAAGGAAATAGGTCAATTAGAAGGCAAAAGCAGGAACGACTATACAAGACAGTCCCAACAAGAAATGCTTTGGATGCGTTCCCCCTGCTCTGTCTCCTGGGAGCTACACTCTGATTCATCTGTGGATCCCTGAGAGTCACTCCCACCAGGTCCCGGCATTGCCCTGTGGGGACTGACCACAAAGGGACAAGGTGTGACGGCCACATGGTGCTGCAGCCAAGCCACTCACCAGCTCCCAGTGGGACTCCCTGGCCTCTCTGGCACCCCCTTCTCACCCCAACAGCTCCTAATCCCATGCACTTGCACTGGTGTTCATGTCACTGAGGTTCATCAGTCACTTGTTGGCTGGGATTTCTTGGAAGGAGAGGCAGAAAGCACACACAGAAGGGGCAGCATCCTGGCTTGGTGCCAAGCACTCTCAAAAGACAAACACTGATGTATAAAATGAACAAATGCGTAGCAAAAAGCAGACGCTGGGCTCCTGCAGGGGTGGCTGGGCTAGGAAATGTGTCAAAAGAGCATCTTCCTCCTCAGTGAGTTGTCGTTGGGCCCTAGGTTTATCTAATGGCAGGATGGAGCAACCCCACTGACGTCACGGGGCTGACGCTAATGCAGAACTGATGTGTGTCGCTGGTGAAATAGGTCAGAGCCATATACTCAGAGGTGCAGCTGAGTTCAGTGATAAAAAGGTGCTTTTGCAGCTATTTCCTCCCCTGAGCCCTGCAGAGCTCCCCAGCTCGCAGAGGGTGAGCTGCGCTCTGCTCCCAGCGGGGCTGGGGGCTGGCTGGGTTTCCTTTAGCACCTCTCTCTGCCTTGGCAAGCAGTTTCCACAGGTCTTTGACAGAAAAATGCTGGTTTGTTGATGTTCCACATTTTCTGTGGGTAAAAGCAAGATGAAGGAAGCTCTATGTCCTGCTGTTGTGGGGCCCGGATCAAAATATTTTAGTTTGTTGAATGGTATAAAGCAGCTGAGGACTTGGTGTGGTAATAGTTGCGACCACTCATCAGCCACTTCATTTGTCACCCTATTTTTTACACTGAAGTGCAAGAGCTTATTATTATTAGTCTACTCCCATGTGGGTACTTTATAAAAGTTTTCCATCAGAGATGTGAAATGAAGTGTTGTCCTCAGAGCCATGTTACTGCCTGAAGCTGGGTCTGCTCTGCCATTGCACAGGGGGTAGTTCTGCGCAGTCACTGAGCTGCTGGTGTATTGCTCTGGGATTTCTGGAGTCATGCAAGCTGCTATTAAACAACTCACGTCTTTCCTACAGATGGATCCCTTTCCTGCACATGGTTGTGCCGGTGCAACCCACCCCACACCCAGCACACAGAATCCCTTCTTGGAAGCAAATATTGAAAGAGGGAAAAAAACCAACCAACCAAACAAAAAACCCCCAACCCCAACAACAACAAAAAATCCCCAAACAAAAAACACAACCCAACCCATAAAATGAGGAAGAAAGAAAAGTAATGCCCAAGGAGCTTGGTGGAGCCTCGCACCCCCCACGCGAGGAACCAGGCAGCTGACTTCCAGCATCCCAGGTGATGTAATGTGTGTTTAACGGCTGTACGCTCCTGTGTGCTGATGAGCAGAGCAGGCAGGGGCAAGTATCCGCACAGGCAGCTCTAGAAGCTGCTAGCAAGAAACGCAGCACCTCAGGGGGTGTGTGTGTAGCGATCGCCACACGCTCTCTCCAGTGCCTCTTTGATGCTGGGAAGGAATGCTCTGCTTTCCGAACCAAAGGCACTGGGGTTTGCCTGTGGGCTATGCGGAAACAGGAGAAGGTGGAAGCAAGAAACAACTTGTTCCTTCAGAGAGGAAAAGCAGCCTGAAGTTTGCAGCTATAGGACTGCACGGTACAGCTTTTAAACGAGGTGGCCTGATCATTTGCAATGGTTAAAACCTGGCTTTCTCTCCACCTGCCCCGGTGTGCCGGCCATCAGCCGTCAGCTCTTGCCCGTCTGTGGCAGCAGGTCCAGAGGAGATTATTGGGTTCTCGTTTGAAGTGTTTTCTCGTTCTTCTGAGGCACTGTGTTTCTCTCCAGCCGTCTCTCCGATGCATGAGCAGAGAAACTGTTCCTGTTTGTGTCTCTGTGACGGATGTAGCAGACACTTGTACCACACGTGAGGCGAAGGGCGTTTTGTTCCTTCTGTCTCCAACAATTTCTTGGTAATGTTTTCCGCATTTGGTCTCAACCCACAACTCTTTTCTCAGAAAACTTAACAGAGTCACCCCAGCTGTATTTCCGTGGGTGGGTGTGTTTATACACACACATATGTGTTAAAAATATCCTGCTTAATTCAGGTACTATTAGAATATTCCATTACCTGGCTATTAGTTCAGTTAAGCCCAGCGGCAGTTTAAAATGGGCCTTAACCATCTGCACACATGCCCTCCGGAAGGCGTTTACTGCTTCTGCCCAGCTCTGGCTGCCAGGTCCTGGTGGTCTGCGAGGAACCAACCTAAAGAGTTCCCTCAAGAGACACAAGATGCTGCTGCTCCCAGCCCGGTTCCCACCGAGGAGAGGGAGCCCGGGGCTGGGCTTCCCCGCCAGCTGCAGGGCTGCTGCTGCCGGCAAGTGGAGGAGATGCCGGCCTGCAGTGACTAGCCCTGGGACAGATAGGACATTGACTATCGATTACTGCTCCTGCAGATAAATTTACATATAAAAGCAGACCGTGAGAGATAACTAACAGATAACCCTGCCCATTTCCCAGGTGCTGGAAAACCTGACTGCCTTCTTTATACAAGCACAGGTTTAAATGGTATTCACCTCGGGGGTGTGGATGAGTTTATCTTGCTTGGGAATCCATGGAAATGACTTTTAACCCTTTGCATTGTAATAGGTTGCCCAATGCATCTATATAAATATGATGCGTATTTATAGTGTAATGATCCCTAGGGTTCACTAAATACCATAACAGGGCCAGATAGCCTTTAAGCTGTATTAAGAGAGGCCAAACTGTTGCAAAAAAAATATTTTAAGGTTGTTTTTATTTACTCTTTTTTATTATTTTTTTTTTAACTAGCCCTGAATTATTTAGCATGTTCTCCAAGGGATTATTTTTTCATGTCCCTTCTCAGCACTTGAGATCTAAAGAGTCCCATGAAAACAGTCTCTGCAGGCAGCAGCTAGTTAACCCTTTTGTGTCTCCACTGGGGACCTGGAGCTATGGAGTGCTTTCTCCCTTCCCAGGCACCAGAACACTGCAGGCAGTAGCAGATTTCAAGCACAGGTCTGTGCTGAAATTATTATGTACGAACACATATGGCAAGGTCCCACAAAATTTAAGAGGATGAAATCAATAGCAGGCCCCACAAATTTAATTATACCTCCATAGAGGTTAACTCTAGAAAGCAGTACACCTGAATAAAAAAGAAATTGCAAGTTTTATGAAGTTACATAATGCTACATATGACTTAGGGTATGTTAGTAAAGTTAGGGTGAACTAGTATACAGCAAAAAAAAAAAAAATTCACTTCTGGTGCTCAAGAAAAAAAATATTCTGCATTTAATTACATGGCTTGTCTGTGTTGGTGCTGCAGGGCTAGAAGAAATAAAAAGTAATAAAATCTGACTTTGCCTCTAATACCAGCAGATCCAAAGCTAAATATGCAAAGGCACAGTTCTGTTTTGTAAGATAGTACTATTTTTCCACAGTCTTTTATCAGAGAAAAAGCCCCACACTTCAGAGTCAGGCGCAAGATTTTACAGTTCTCTTTTCAGTGGCATTTTATTTCAGAAATATTTGGGGGGGGCTCTTGTATCGCTAACAGCAGAGGTGGAATTGAGCTAATTAGTCACCTAACCCTTCCCCAGGCCAGTAATACCCTGTGTTGCTGCATCTCTTGGTGCTCAAGAGGGGACGTGGCCCGTCCCATGGGAGCATCAGCGACCATGAACCCGCTGCCTGCCCCGTCTTCCTACAAGCCACCCACCACAGCCACTGTGTCCCCTCTGCCTGCCAGTGGGGGAAAAATCCTGCCGGTGTCTCCAGCCCCACGGGGCTTGGCAGGCATTGGTCTGGGACAGGGATTCCAGCTGGCGTTTCTTGTGCTTAACTGGGCAATAAAGCTCCTGGGCTCTAAGTTTGCCTCCCCCAAGGGAAGTTTTGCTGGTTTCTGAGTTAGTGCTCATTGCAGGAGGGTGTACAGGATTTGCTGACCAAAACGGGGAACAGACCAGCCTGGGGCATCCCCAGAGGCCAGGCTTCCCCATTGCCATCTGCCTGGTGGTAACAGTGCGGGCAACAGCGGGGCCCCGTCCCAGCTGCCCTACTCAGAACACACGCAAGGAGTTGCCTGTTTCGTTTGGATAAACCAGCAAGCTGCAAGGATTTTCAGAAAAACCTATCCAGATTGGCTAAACCTTTATGGATTAGCGAAAGGTGCTGGAAGGTTACCAGAAGTTGCTGCCCGTCATGGTGTCTGGTGCTTCCTGCCGGGGTCAGGAACACTGGCCACCCTGCTCACAGGAATTTCAGCAGTTTCACTTCCACACCCAGCCCAGGGCCAAACACCCATAAGCAGCAAGAACAAAAAGTAATGTTTTAAAAAAAAAATAAAAGGAGACTTGTCACAAGTATTTCATAATTCAGAAAAAAATTACCAGCAGAGGCTATGGCTGTTTGAAAATGGACAGGCTCTGACCAGGATTTGGGGTGAAAGGAACATGTAGCTTGTTGTTCCTGGGTAAGGTCAGTGAAGGGAGACTCCAGGAGGTTTGAAGGGGACAGGAGGACTGCTTGACTGTTTGACTGGTCCCACCTATGTTTTCCTGCATCAGACTTGACTGCTGTCAGCCTTTTCCTATCCATACAAATCTCATACATACACAAAGTCTTATTGAGAATGGATCGGTCTAAATGTTGACACATGTTTTGCGGGAGGGAAACCTTCTTTTAGCTGAACTCCTTCATCCACCTCCAGTGTCTTCTCTGCCCCAAAGAAAGGGCTGCTCTCATTCACTTCTTTCTCTGAAGTTAATTAGTAAGTCCAACCCAGCCCGCCCTTGAGAGATGGTAGTTCCCTTAATCTCTCTGTTGCTAGGGCATGCCGACATGCTCCACTGGTACCAGTTCCAGCGTGATGTGGGGGATTGTGGAAAGAAAGGGGAAAGGGCTGATCAAACAGATTCCGATTAAAAAAAAGGGGGGGAGGGAGGGAATAAAAGAAACTCTTTTTGATGAAGCTGAGAAGTTCACAATGGGGGAAAGCACAGGGTGAATGATAAAGGCCGAAAGGAGCTCATTAAATAGAGGCAAGCTGAGCAGAGTTACCTTATTTCACTCCCTTTCTCCTGCCACTCTCATGATGGAAACCCCTTTTATCAAAGTATGGGGGGCAGGATCACTTCCTTGCAAAATATTTGATAGAAATAACTAAGTGTATAATTGTTTTCCTTAGATTTTTTGTAAATGTAAACATCTGTAAAGCAAGCTGGAGCCTCACCAAAGGGTACTGCTTGACAGATGCACAGGCTGCAGGTGAGAGATGTCCCATAGTCCCATTTCCTCCTCTAGGCTATGCCAGCCTCCTGAGAAATAGCAAGATAAACATTAAGTAGGACACATGGACCTCAGAGATGATAGAGGTCAATTCGGAATGCAAATATGACGTTTACCTTGGAAATGGTGTTGCTTACTTTATTTATCTGCACCTGCCTTTACAAAACTGGATTCTAAAAGTTGGTGCATGGAAACAGTGTTGCCCAGCAAAACCCCCTCACAGTTGTCTCCTTGGGATCTCTGGCAGGTACCTTTCCTCTGACTGTTGGCTGCCTCAGGAGAACAGGGATCCCACCCCAGCACGTCTCAGTGAGCATAGATATCTTGATTTAGAGCACACCAGAGGCTGCAGGCTGACAGGGAAGCTTCTTAGAAAGTCTGTGTTCAGCAGAAGAAACCAGGGTAGGGCTTAATCCCTAGCTGGCAACAAGGACAGTGGCAGAATGCAGTAACAGACAGTGCATTCTTTCCTTTAATCTGAAAATTAGCCAGATTGCTTATCAGAGCTGTATTTTGAGAGGCCGCATGAACAACGGCGCACAAAGCAGAAGCAAGCACCAGCCTCATGCGTCCTCTTGATGCATGTCACCAGATGAGCACACTTTGATGTGAGGCTTCCCTTCTTGGGGGACAGAAAGATCTGGCGGCATGATCTCTTCCTAGGGGACAGAAAGGGGTGTCCTGCCTGCCAGCACTGCTCTGGGTGCTGGGGAGGGGGCAGTGATGGCAAGTGGCACATTTCCTCTGCAAAACTCTGCCAGCTTTAGCTAGAAAATTTCCACAGGTTCTTGCTGGTTTCTCCTGATTCTTTCCTCCATGAGTCCTAAAGGAGGCTGGATGTTTTGAAAGCCACCTCATAGTCCTTATTAAAAAGCAGTCCATTATTGGCCTTGCCTAGAGGTCCTTCTCCCCACCTTAATACATTCCTCTGTCCAAGAATTCCCCTCTTGCTGTGCAGGTGAGGCACATGGACTGCTCATTTCTACTGCAAGGGATAAAGTTAGCTATTTCCAAATTTAAGGTCAGCCTTTACATGTGCAGATAAGTTTTTATTAATCTGTCCTACTACTTTTGGTAGTTTCCCCTCCCCTCCAGCTATAGGAGCACACAGGGACCCTTGCTGCATGGAAAGCGCCTGATTTTCCACATGGCGGCTCAGCCTGAGTGTGGCTTTGCTGTTTTAATCTCTTTCAGATATCAGCCCATCCTTCCACAGGCTGTTGTAAGACAATCCTTTTTTTTGCATAGGAGATCCCTATGAAGAGGGATCAGGTGTTTGGCATCTAGCACATCCCCCACTCCCATTTCTCCACCCTCCAGTCTCGCTAGCACAACTTTTGCTAGCAGGACTGTAGCCAAAGGAACCATGAGACATGCTGGGGTGGGGGCATGTCACGGTTGTCCCTTACTTTGTCTGACTGAGCAACGCTAGCGAACAGGCTGGTTTTGCTAACATAATCTGAATCACTAGGTTCCTGACACATACGTAACTTTAGATAGTGGGATATGCTGGTAGGGAGAAACTTTGTTTGCTAGGGACCTTTCATTAATGTTGATCATCATATATTCCTGTGGGTGGGTGCAGAAATACTAGCTTGCTGCTCCTTCATTCACCCCAGCCGTCTCCACTCATGTGGGGTCTCATGCATAGCAGGCAAATGCAAGTTCAATGAGGCTTTGTTTTCCCAGTCTGATATGGATTTGTAAGAAAGAGATGGAGACATAGATCACTGGAGTCTTCTGACAGAAATGATCTCATCCCTTACCTTATGCCACTATCTGGTTTAATGTCATTTTATACCCATTATGTAAATGGTGTTAACAGTGGTGGTATGAGCAGGATAGTGCAGAACTTTTCTGTTTGGGAGATTTAGTGTCCCTCCATCTCTTTGCCAGCTTGACAACACATCTTTCTTCCTTCTTTCCAAGCATGGTGGTTTTTTTCCTTGCTTCTTGACAATTAGTCTCTGATGATTTCTTATAAAAAACTGGAAATACCTCTCTCTTGCTTTTTAGATGTGATACATGATGAACCTCTGTGCATCAGTCTCTGTACACACAAGTCACATGGGATTTATGTGTGTTGACATGGAGAAGAATTAGGACAAAATAAGATCCAGTGGCTGAAAACACATAAAATTCAGACCAGGGTGCACTTTAAGAGTGGCTGAGCCCAGGGATGCCATGCTATTGGTGCAATTTGCCCAGGCTGAGAAGCAGAGTTAATTGTTCTTCCATGGAAAATTGTCATGCTAAGGTTGGATAACAATGCTGTTAGCGGAGGCCAACAGAGATGTTATGGTTTGCTTCTTCTACTGTTAACCTTTAACAATCCATAAATATTGTGTAAGTTTCCGTATACTGCAGTTTATCAGCAGGGTGTTCTGTTACTTGCTTTATGGCCTAGACTGTTGCTTTGGTTTAACAGCAGTTAGCAGTGGTAAACCTGTCCCAGTCTATGGTCTGTGAGGTGCCTGGGGTCTCAGGCTTAGCTAAAACCCGTGCAAGGCTGTCTTATCCTCTCTGAAAACTGGCTGACACTGCAAAACGCACAGGAACCCTAAAAACAAAAGCAGCAGAATGGGAAGGAAGGCGACTCACAGCCAGGCAAGCAGCCAGCTTTCTGAGCTTTTTCCTTTGGGTCTCCACTTCTGGAAGTCCCAGCTTGCATGGCCTTACTATCAACTGATGTTTTAGCTGTTCATTTTTGGTGAATCATAGCTAAAGGGAACTGAAGCGCTATCTGAAATTCACTTCCTCTTGGGCAACAGAAGGACTGTCTGAACTCCTTCCCCTTTTGGCTGCTTATGCTGCTCTTTTGAAAGAGCACCATTATAGCAGGGCAACACTGCTGTATTTACAGCACTGCTCTTACAGCTCCAGCTTCCTCAAGCAGGGAGCTTTTGAGTATCTTTGCTGATGAGAAGAATATGTGACAATGGAAGGTACCCAGAGTTTCTGTGCAGGCAGAAATTCAGCATGATTACATTACTGGTGAATTTTGAGTTTTTCATATGTATAACAGAAACGCATTCCCCACTCCATCAGCCCAGTCTGTTTTGCCCTCAAGCTTGGCAGGCTGGCTGAGAGGGACCAAAAAGGTACACAAATGAGAAAAGATTTTTTTTTTTCTAATGAGCAGTTGAGATGAACCTGAAGAATACCTCTGGCTGTAAACATTTTTAACATTTGGGACTATGTAAAATTCAGATCTGGGTTATAAGATTTTGTGATTTGTACCCGTCACTTACAGTAAGGACAAGAGGCTAAAAACTGAGCAATGGAGACTGAATGTTCCCAGGTGGAGCCCAACAGTCAGTAAGAGGTGGAAAGAAAGGTCAGGCTTCTGAGCCTTCCTAGACTGAGATAAACCAGTGGTGATTCTGTTAAAGCCACTTACTCAATAATTAAAGGCGTGTCATTTTGGATCTTGGGCAAGTGAGAAGTTTTAATGACATAGAAAGCACCTTGGTGAGAACAGCAATGAGCGTTGGCTCTCCAAAAACCAGAGAGCTCACAGGAGGTGTAACAGTAGATCAACTCAGAGAAGTCATTGGCTCTTCTTTGATCTTAGGCTAAAAAGCAGGCAGAAGCTGGCCCAAATACGTGAGGAGAAAATCACAAAGGTCAAGCAGCAAAATGGGATCCAATTAACAAGAGACTTTAAAGTAACATGTCCTTTTTCCATCACTACTTTAGCAGCAAGAGGAAGACCCAGGCTACTGAAAACGTGTTCTCCAGTAGGGAAGAACAGCTAGGGATCGATCATTCATGGCTAGGGTCCCAGCTGTTTTGTACCTTTTTGCATTTGTTATCGCTTCAGACAAATATTGCAATCAATGTCAATGACAGAGGGGGGCTGAGATCACAAAATTAGAACAAGGACTAGATGAGAGGATCCTTCAGATAATGTTCAAGTCAACTGGGGCAGGTGAATTTCATTTTGGGGTAATCACTCCCTCAAGTTATTTAACCGCAAAGCTCTAATTGTAACCTTGTCTGGTTTCAGGGATGTTACGGAGTCCAGAGATCATACTTGGAAGCCTGGAAAAGTGCAGACATAGTTCCTGCCTTTAAAAGGGAAAAAAGGAGGAGCTAGGGATTACAGATTGTTCAGTTGAACTTCAATTCCCGGAAAAATACTGGAACAAACAGTCAAAATTTGGTAAGCACCTAAAACAAAACAAAGAGATGAATAATGGCCAGCATAGATTCATCAAAAACAAATTGTGTAAAACAGGTCAAATTTCCTTTCATGACAGAGTAAAACAGGCTCCTTGATAAGGGAGAAGCAATAATAGCCCTATATTTTGACGGTGTCCAGGCTTTCGACACAGTGTAATGCAATACTCATAAGCAAATTAAGAGAATCTGTGGTAGATGGAGCTGGTCGAGGATGATGCAATATTGATTGGAAAACTGCACAGAAAGAGTAGTTATACTTTAGAAAGGGAAAGGTAGATCAAGAAGAGTTGCTGGGTCAGTCTGATCTAAGGGGATTATGAATAGCTTGGATGGTGGAATAGAGAATATCATATTTCTGAAATATAAAGATACAATTAAAAAGTATTTAGACAAAAGGTCTTAAAAATAGGATTCATTTCAGTAAGGACAGTTCTCAGTTTCTATACATGGGCATCACCAGGAATAATTAATTCTATTTATATAGGGTGGTAAATTTTTTGCCCAAGTAGCAACTCTGGCTAAAAAGATCTGCAAGATGTTCCACGTCACAATCCAAATATGAATTAATTGTTACTGCAAAAAAGGCAAATGCCCTGCTAGGATGCGTGCTAGGCATGTACCCTGCAAATAATCTTTCTGTTCGGTTCTCTGTGAGGCTGTAGTTGGAGTGTGATGTCCAGCTGCCGGTGCTGTGTTCAAGACAAGGTCCAGAGGACAGCTGCGGGATAATCAGGAGTCTTGTAAGCCAAGGAGGAAAGAATGAGCAAACTGCTTTTCTCTAGTCTAGACAAGACTGAGGGAGAGGGTTACCACTGTCAAGGATGTGAAAGGTGGCTGGGATGAAAAGGGGAACATATTGTTCTCTGTATCCATGAGGGACAGGACAAGTGATGAGTTCAAATAACAGAAAATGAGACTGAAGTTAGATGTTAGAAGGTGGCAAGCAGTGAGGATGATGACACACAGGAGGCTGTGGAATCACCATCCTGCATTTAGAAAGTTACACAAGCATTTGCCAAGAGTGACAAATGTACCGATCCTGCCTTAGGATATTAGTCTGGACTAAGTGATCTTCTGAGATCTCTTCCAGCCATATAAGCCTCTGATTCTCCCCTGACCACTAGAGAAAGCACGGCTGATGTTGTGGAGCATTGCAAGTGCTCTACGTTTGCGGTTTGTAATGCTCTCATTTGTGAATGAGAGCCAAGGGC
Organism: Pedionomus torquatus; assembly: GCA_013398155.1. Taxonomy (NCBI): domain Eukaryota; kingdom Metazoa; phylum Chordata; class Aves; order Charadriiformes; family Pedionomidae; genus Pedionomus; species Pedionomus torquatus. The sequence goes on from VZRU01001935.1 coordinate 36,469, forward strand.
ACTCCTGATTTCTGGTTTGGAGGTAAAAGGTTGCAGTGGCAGGTAAAGACGCCAAAGACTGAGATGTTCTTGGATTATGAGAATATAGTCCTGCGTGTTTTATCGTGCATTTAAATGTCTCTACATGGTGATGATATGAGACACGGACTTTAAAAGTATTGGTCAGTGTAAAACAGTCTGTGATGCTGAAACTGACTATCCCTCAGATCACACACAAAAAACCAGCCTCATGCAGAGCCAGGCAGAGCAGGCTGTCCTGCTCTACAGAATTCCAAACTGCCTGCTTCCACTCTGGTGGGAACCAGAGGCTAGCGCAGCCCTGGCACCGGTGACACAAGCTGGCACTGGCAGTGTTAAAGTTGCCACAGTCGCTGTCAGAAACTGGGGAACAGAAATGTGGGTGATTGTTTTTATCTGGAGTCCCCACGGGCCATTAGGGACAGAGCTTGCTAAAGATTATTTTCTGCAAGCACTTCCAGAAGTTTGTGTTTCTCTAGGAATTCAATGGAAGATAAATGGGAAAGGGTACAGGCAGGAAGGACAGAAATACTCTTTTTTTTTTTTTTTTTAAGTTTCTAAAGACAGCTTTNAAAAAATACTTATTTTAAAGAGGTAGCTGACCCAATGTCCCTCAAAAAAAATAGCAGAGCAAACACTGAAGTCCTTCTTTAACTCCATGTCATAATTTATAGCAGGTTTCCAATTGTGAAATCTCTCAGCGATGTAGGACAGATGTTATGGTGAGGAAAATAAAACAAACAGGCTATGGGATGGGAAATGTAGAGAAGTTGAAATGACACCGTGTTGAAATCCTTATGGGAAATCTCTGTATGGCTTTCCAAAGTACTGTGCTGGTGAGCAATTAGGAAGCTGGATGAGCTGTATAAACAGAGCCACTAGAGGTCTGTAACCGTTCCCATGCAGCTTCCATGGTGAACGTCAGTCTCAAGGGCAGCTTTGGGGAAGGGACTCTTTCTGCCCACCATCTTCTAAATGATCCCTTTAATATTCTGTCCAGAGCTATTTGCGTAAGTAATGCACACAAATGGAGGTTTTCTAGTGCTTGTCCCTGTTCCTATGGCAGTAGATCAAAGGCAGTAACAATACAGAGTTAATTAATTCAGGAGAAGGAATTCCCACTTGCAGCGATCTTAACCCTGCAGTGGAGGGAAGGTGTCAATCATAAGGGCAAAGGTGCTGAAATTGGCATGGATTTGTGGGTTGTTGAGGCTTTTTTCCCCCCACTAACGAGTTCAGGAAGGGAGTTAAACGCTTCAGAAACCCAAGCTTAAGAAAAAGTAACGCTTTATATATAACCAACAATTTATAAGTGCATGAACCATTCAGTTGCAAGAAACCTGGGAAGAGACTAGGCCTAGAGATTTGTGAAAAGGAACCTCTCCCAGGGAATTGTATTTTCCCATCCAGGTCAAGTTTGGGGAACATACTCCAAGTGCCTATCCCCACATCAAAGACCATCAGCGTCCTCAAAGGCAGCAAAACCAGGCAAAAGGAAAGTTGGGGAGGATCTCATCTCTGCCTGCAGCCTCCCAGCTCTGTGTAAATCACAGGAGCAAAGGGGATGAAATGACTGTGAAGAACCAAGAATAACTGAATTATACACAAAGGAGAGCAGGCAAAAATTCTCAGACAGAGCTAACATAAAATAAATGAAGAAAGGCCTTTTGGGAGGCAGAGCAAGGGCCTGGCCACCAGGGTTCCTGGGCTTTCTAGAATGCCTTAAAGACCCAAAAGAAAAGAGAAGTTTGTCAATTTTACTTGAGCTAGAATTTACCATGACACTATTCTGAAGCAAATCTAGAATGGGTGATCTTGAAGAGGCCACCAGAGAATGAAAAAGTGAAAAAAATGACTACTTACCCATCAGAAATATATTGTCCCTGAGTGGGAATAGTTTAGGCTAAAGGATCACACATGAAGCAAAATATTATGGAATTCCGCTGATGTTAAATGAATTAATCTCTTCAGATAATGTCTCAAAAAGACATTTTTTTCTCACACAAATGTTCTAAAATAATGTTTAACTTGTATCAGTGGCAAAGGTCCTGCTGACTTCTCCTTAAATTATTGTAGAATATTAAAGGTGAGGTCAGTTTAAGAATCTGTTATCCTTTTGCCTGGTCTATCCTTAGTTTCCTTTTCACATGCAGCTCACCTAACCTGGCCTGCATTTCTTTCTCAACATGGGGCAAGTAACCCACATGATCCCTTGTGTGACTTCTGCAAGTGTGGTCCCATCAGACAGCACTGAGAGAACAGAGCGCTGCTGCAGCTGACTATGTTGAGCCCCATGGCCAGCATGTAGTTTGGTGTGAGGTGCCAAATACTTCCAGGGTGGAATCTGCCTACCTGAAATTGCAAAGATGACATTTTTGCCTTGGGCAAAAGAGGGACATGGGGCTCATATCCAGCTAGGGCAAGCTGCTGATTTGTTTGTAAAATAGCCATTAATTAGAAAAATCAGATAAAGAAGGGCTCTTTTAGACCTGATGGCCCTGTCTGCTGCAGGCATCTTTACATTTGCAGAAATCTACTGCACAAATTAATGTAGAAATTATTTCCTACCTGCAGCCTGTCTCATCTTTGAACTCCAGCTGACACCATCCCAATGGCACAAAACTTTAAGGTTCTGACATACGAGAAGGGATCTTTACGTTACAACATTTAACAGCCAGGCTTTTAGATTTTAGCTGGAATCACGCGTGCCTTCCCAGCACCGCACATGGTAAATGTTTTTACCTACACAGACACTTCTGTGTGTCCATTCATTCAGAAACACCATCTGTGCCCACACTGGGGCTCACGCCAACCCACGTGCGTGTGCATGTGGTTTCTCATCATATATGTTTTCACTGAAAGGGGAAGGTGAAGAAGAATGGGCCTTTTCATTCTAGGAAGGCCCTGAACTGTCATGTTGTATATAGATCTGGAAAAAGGTAGTGCTGCCATTTGGAAGACAGTTTAGGGGCTCAGAAGATCCTCATGTCCCTTCATGCTAGCATAATTTAATTTCTTTATTTACTGGATATCACCCCATTAAACCACTTGCAGCATGGCCAAGGACCGGCTATATAAGGCGTAATTGCACTCCCTTATGAAACTTGGTAGAAAAATCCTTAACACCGTCAGCTGTGGTTTTTTGGGTTTATCATTTATCATATGTTCTTATGGTTCCTTGGGAGTTCCTTTTTTTATAGTCTTTTGGAAGAGTTCAGTCCCTTTGCTAAGACATTACAAGAGCTTTCTCATACCATGCCCATGAAGAAGCAACATGCCCTTGTGGCCAAGAAGGGAGCATCAGGAAGAATGTGACCAACAGGTTCCCCTCTACTCTGCCCTGGTGAGGCCCCATCTGGAGCACTGTGTCCAGTTCTGGGCTCCCTAGTTCAAGAAGGACAGGGAACTGCTGGAGAGGGTACAACAAAGGACCACAAAGATGATCAGGGGCCTGGAACATCTCTCTTACGAGGAAAGGTTGAGGAACTTGGGTCTTTAGTCTGGAGAAGAGAAGACTGAGGGGGGATCTGATCAGCACCCATAAATACTTAAAGGGTGGGTGTCAGAGAATGGGACCAGTCTTTTTTCAGTGGTGTCCAGTGAGAGGACAAGAGGTAATGGGCAGAAACTTGAACATAAGAAGTTGCATCTAAACATGAAGAGGAACTTCATGTTCTGGTAAAAGCTGCCCAGAGAGGTGGTGGACTCTCTGTCTCTGGAGACATTCAAAACCCACCTGGACTTGTTCCTGTGCAACATGCTTTGGGAGGGTGGTTGGACTAGATGATCTCTAGAGGTCCTTTCCAACTCCATATCATTCTGTGATACTGTACTGGGTCAGACCCCAGAACTGGTCAGTCTGGTCTTCCATGAAGCTCTCCCTTGGGCTGCAGGGGCCAGAAGAAGACCTGTGAAAGGCTCAGTTCATATGGGAGCCAGCGCACATGAAAGGAGAGTACAAAACCCATGGTTGGGTAGGACCCATAAGAGCAGAGCAGAGGAGGTGGGCTAAGCCTCAGCCCCAAGGAGCTTCCAGAAAGAGGTGAGCTGATGCTTGCTGGTGACACTGTTTTTGAGACAGGAGGACTTAAAGTTTGTTATTTAAAAAACATTATTTTTGGGTCCTTGGAGCCAGCAGGTTCTTTTGGCACAGATAACCCTCATCATTGCACTTCAGACATCAGAATTTGCTGGTACAATTCTAGGGAGAGTCTTTGGGCTATCTGCTTCATAGCTGGAGCTCAGAGCCAAAAGACTTACAGTAACGTGAGCTTATGTTCGGTTTTGCATGTTATTAAGAAAGCAAGCTGAAGCCTGCCCTCTTCCCCCCTCCTTTCTTGAGGTTGGCTAAAGTACTGCAAATACAATGCATGCACACTGCCTTTTAGCTGGCTTCACAAAAACATATCTATAGTACTGTAATTTTTGTGTTAGTAACACAAGTGAAAAGAATGTGTAAAGCCTAGAAAAGTATGCAAAGACTCATCCTAATTCTGTGTTTAGTGATACTGAGGTACGAGGCTGGCGTAGTGCACAAGCTTCTGACTTTCTGAGCCAACCTTTAACAAGGCAGCTGAAGTGCATATTCCTCCTGTGGGCCATTTGTCTTGTCAGGAATGTGCTAAAAACAAATCACTGTATACTTGTAGTGACAGCTGGAGTTGGCCCAGTCCCCATGGGAGTGAGATGAAGGCATTCTGCTTTCTGTGGTCCCTGATAAGGTGGAACCGTCTGTTACGGATGGCTCAGATTTTTCTCAGGGTCAGCATTGGGAAGGGCAGGATGGTGCCTACACTGTGAACTTCCATACCTTGAAACATCTGGAATTCTTGTCTTACCTTAAGACAACTGTCTCTTTCAGTTTTCTGAGGAGAAAAAGGTTCCTGATACAATTTGATTTTTTAGTGCATAAACGCAGTGTTCCAGGAGGCATTTTTACCCATAAGATCGCAAATGACACTCTCAGGTAGATCTTCAACTTAGAATATCTTTTCTTGAAATGAGTGCTTTTCCTCTATGCTTACCACCTTCCTTTGCAACCCCAGAAAATGAGGGGTGGTACATTCCTAAAGGCTGCTCTAACACAATCTCCCAGCAGCCAGGCCGACTTCTAACCTCACTCAGTAGGTGATTGTGTGAGCAATCTTCAGCCACATGTTTGTGCTCCAGACACTGGGTTGGTTGTGAAGTGGGCAAGTCTCCAGAGCTGCAATTGCACTCCTGTTGTTACTTTCTCATGCCAACTGTCTCAAGGAGTTATTTGGTAATCAGGTGCCTGAGGAAAGCTTTCGCCGCCTCCTTCCCCTTGCCATTCTCTGGACATCTCACCCAGCAAGGGAAATGCTATTAGAGGAGTATCAGGGCATCTCAGTACTTCTGTAAACTCCCCTTGACTGATCCTCCTGTGGCTGGCCAGGCTGATTCCCGGGTCCCAGTGCTCCACGGTTATGGCTAAGTGTACAGCATAAAGGCGGGGAAATGAGTGGCTGCACGGCAGAAGCATGTTCTGTTGACTGGACGCTTTGTTTCGCAAGGCTGATGAGACGATCTGAATCATACTGTTCCTCCCACACAGAAATCCCCTTTTGCTATTGTTACGCCTCACATACCTAATAGCTTAGTAATCAGCATAAAGGAACTTCTCTGCAAAGCTGGGGAAAACGTGTATCCCAAGTGGTAGAGAGTGGCCAAATGCCACCCTCTTCAGCTTTGGTCCCAAAGAGATATCTCAGATATTGACACCATGATAATCATTATGAGAAGTGCCAGTGGAAAAGGATTTGATGCAAAAAGCACAGTTACCTCTCCCTTAGAAAGCCAAGAATAACTGGAATATCCTGTTAATGTTTTGGTTACTCCACACACTTTCACACAAATCTTGCTGGCAGCGTGGCAGCAGCATAACCAGAGCAGAAGAGGTTGTGGAATCATTCGAACCTACCTGCTGCTTCTTTGGAGCTCCTTTGATGTCCATCTCCATTGTGGCTCACACTGACATTCACATCTATCTCAGGAGGTGAGTGAAGGATTCCTGAAGCAGCCCGGGTGCTGGCAGGCTCTGTGTCCTCGTGCCCCTGCAGCGCATTCAAGGCATACAAAAACGAGCAAGATGTCCGGGGGACAGAAATCTACAACCAGTGCTTGGGATGGGATGGGTAACCATTGGTTGGGCTGTGAGCAACCATATTGCATCACTTTATTTTTTATATTCTTCTATCCTATTTTTTTCCCCAATACTGTTCTATTAAACTACCTTTATCTCAAGCCATAAGTGTTTTTTTTCTGTCTTTTTTCTCTCTCTTTTCCCTAACTTACTGGAGAGGGAGCAGTGAGTGAATAGCTGCATGGTACTAGCTGCTGGCTGGCGTTAAACCATGATGAATGGGAAACTGCCATCTTTTCCCTTGGGTGTCTGGGAACACAGTGTCTGGGAGTCCTGTAGTTCAAGCTTATGGGTTTAAATTACTGAATTCGGTGCATTTTCATTGGGCAAGCCTAGCTTAGCAACTTCCAGGACAGCTTAACTCCCACAGAACAGAAGGAGTATTTATTTCCAACCTGTTTGAAGGCAGGTAGAAAAGTGAGGTTGGTGTGGGCATATCCTGAGTTACTGACCACGCTGGGACTGCAGGAAGGGTGGCTGCTGGGGACGCTGGACACATCTGTCTGGGCTCTGCGAGTCTGCCTTCCCTTGCTGCCATCACCACCTCAGCCCACTCTCCCCACGCTCCCGGCCCACTCAGGCAGCCCCTGGCCCGGCCGCCAGCCCGTCCTCATCCCACCACAGCAGCACTGGTGCCCACCGCCTTCGGCAGCGGCCGCCAGCCAGCCGCGCCGCTTACTTTGGAGGCCCGAGCTAATCCCCTCCACCCTCACACCCCTTGGTTTACAGCATCACAGCCGCCTCCAGCCTGCCATTGTGGGGAGGCCGCCGGGTGACCCTGGATTAGTGTAAATATTTTGCTTTCGTTGGAAGGAAATGTGACATACATTTGGGGTGGAAGTTATCCAGAGGCTGCGGCCTTGGGAGCCAAAGCGCTGGGAAGCCCTCACCGCGGTGGTCTCAAGGTCCCGGTGCTGTCAGGCGTTGGACTTGTCCCCGGCGTGCCCCTGCAGGGGGTCTCAGCGAGGTGCCTCTCGCTGACGGAGCGGGTGCAGTCGGGGTCACTGTGCGTTGCCCCATGGACCTCCCCATCCTTGGGGAGCGAGGGTGCCCGCACTGCCCAGGCGCGGCAGGGCACGGCGGGGCCCCGGCACAGCTCCTCCTGGGGGGCTGAGCACCAGCACGACAGCACAGCGCGGTGCGGGGCACGGGCACAGGTGCTTTCCAAACCCCAGCACCAGTCTGGAGGAAAGATGCCTTCGGAAAAAAAAATGACTGCGTGATCACTTTTGTGATAATTCCTGTTTCTTGAGCCACACAACTGTGTGAGCAGCCACAGATGGCGGTCCCCGGCCTCCCGCTAACGGGCCTCGCCTCACACCTTGGCTGGGCCCAGACGGGTGTCACAAGCTCCTCCAGCTGAGGAGTCTTTGCTGCCGGTGACACTTGCAATCACCCGCCTCAGTCTGCCTGGCTGCAGCCTGTGCTTAAAAAGGAATGCTAATATGATGCTTAAAAGCATACTATACGGTGTAGCTACTGTTACATTTTACATCTGATAAATATTAATTAATGGTATTTCAAAGTACAAAAGGCATTGGGATCTCATGCACTGGCTGGAGGGAAATGTATCTCCAAGATTTAACCATAATCATGCTGAATGATGCACTTGGCTTGGCATGGCGGGCTGCCCCGGAGCCGTCTGCTCGCCCGGCATTCCTCCCTCCAGAGCCCAGCCACCTCCCCAGGGACTCAAAGAGCCCGATGATCCAGAAGGGGCAAGCTGCACCAAGCCGAAGGTTGGGTTTTGGTCAGAATCCAGAAATTAAGGCGCTCACTTGTTGAGGTTTTAGGCCATGTCTAGGCCCCGTCCTGATAAACTGCTGTGAGCTTAATTATCAACCTTTGTTTCTCCAGACAGTCAAATTTGTTATGGAGAAAATGCATGTGTGTTGGCTTCACTTGTGAAAGTCTCCACAGTAGATAATTTAAAATCAAATTAAAGTGACACAATCTGCCATTAAACCAAAATCAGGAGGTTCCCTTTCACAGGACAATGCTCCTCACGCACTAAAATAGAAGCTGAACCAACACTAGGGCACTGCTCAGCCAGTTGAGAAAACCGTAAGGAGGCACATTGACTATTTAGGAAGATCCATGGCGAATGTTAAACAAACCCTGCTGCTGCCTGGAATCAGCGTTTGCTCTCTGGTACGTGCAGAAACATTTAAACAGCTCTTGCAGCAGTCGCTGACACCATCGCACTGAATCCTGCCTGGGAGACCTCAGAAATGAGTCAGGGAGAGGGGAATTAACTCGTTACTTCGAGCACACTACTAGTGTGCTAAGCCAAAAAGCAGTGGAGGAAGGAAGGCAATGAAATGAAAATTTGAAGAATTGGAAATTTTCATTGGGTGAAGACTTCTTTTTTTAAAATTAGAAATATACATACATATATATACATGTATATACACATGCACACCCCCTACGGCCAAAAAAAAAAGAAAGAGTGGCTGCTGCAGCCACAAATCTCTCTGTGACTCTCCCATGCAAGGTGCTTCAGACAAGCATGGAAGTGCTTTGTGAGGCACTGGCTGTGGCCAACCTGCTGATGGTGACGGTTTCGAAGAGTTAGAAGGTTGACTTGAGTCCTGAAGCAAGACCTTCAGCATGACTTCCAGTTATAAATCTGCATATAGACACATAAGAGCAGCCTGACCCATGGTAAGGTGTGGGGCCCCTGTGACTTCCCACAGGCCACGCTTTCCTCAGCCTCCCTGCTCAGAGCAACAGCATAGCCCTGAATATCAGCTAGAAAAGGTGAGGAGCCTGTGGGCTGGCTAGCTGAGATACCACAGCATCAGAAATAGCTAAGGCAGGTTGAGAAGTTAATGGTAAAAATAATCTTAGAGCTTGTAGGAAATGTAGAAGTGGTCTAATTGAGCAAAATGTAGAACAAAGCCAAAAAGTAAGGAACAGCACTCTGCATTGGGCAGCTGCAATGTCATGAACTGTGAGGACCTCGGCTAGACGCAACATGGTAACTCCTATGAGAGCCATTCCTCCTTTCTCTGTGTCTCAGCAGGTCCAGGAGATGGCCAGTGCCAAGTCAGCAAGGGGCAAGTCCCTGAACTCTCTGCCGCTATGGGTAGGAAATGCTGGGAAAGCAACGGAGCCTGCAGCCCTTACGGACAGGCACAGTTCCCTGCCCCGCTGATGACAGACCTGTCTCCCATCACAGACTCTCTGTTTAACAACAGATTAACTGGATTCTTTTGAGCTTTTCTTGCCTAAAGCAGCTGAAAGGACAGCCCACCAATACTAGCAGCTCTTTTTGATCTGCTTTTCCTTTGACATTGTCTGGTGTACTCTGCCCCTGCAATGTAAATTCATTCCTTTTTCATGCAGTTGGTTTGGATTTGGGAGGTGGGGAAAGCCACCTAAAAAGCCAACCAGAAGAGTTGACATCTAAAAGACCAGCTGACAGAGGCGATTTTAACTGACAAAAAAAGGTGTTGAGACTAGTTCGATTACTTTTCAGGGGAGCTGTGTGATGGTGTTGGCACAAAGAGTGAGCTCTGGACTCAGCAAAAACAGCTAATTCAGCCAAGTGCCAAAACTGGTGCCAGCTCTAGATAAGCTTTGTTGCTCCTCTTGCAATTTTCATCCAGGCTTGTCCCAGCCAGCACCTGGAACTGCTGTCTGGTGCACCTCAGAAATGAAAACAGGCCAGGAGAGACTTGTGATACGTTTCCTTCCAATGGGCTTGTTTTGAACAAGGGTGTATCTCACACCCAGAGTCCCACTTTGCTGTGCCAGTTCAAAAAATTGGCTTGGTGTTTACATGAGAGCTGGGGCAGCCACCAGCCTGAGCAGCAAGAAGAAACCTCCCCCCTGCCCACAATTGCTCATGTCTGGGGTTTTGACTCTGCAGATGCAGGGGCAGAGGGGTTTTCAAATTGCAGCTCTAGATGCAACTTTCAGTGGCCAGAGCCATTTCTATATAAATACCTGTGACGGTGCATGTGCTTAACTTTCGAAGCACAAAGCTCTCCCATACTAAGATTTGTATTTCAAGAAAAAGAAAGAGAGATACATGGCATGTGCTTCTGAGTTAGAAAACATGAAAAGTTATGTGCAACAAGGAAACACAGCACGTTTGGAGAGAGGTAGCTGGGAGGGCTCTCTCCTTTCAATCTCTCTATCAACAGAAAAGAAGCTTGAAGACTGAGCCCATCCTGAAGCTCTCATTTTCTTTTGCAGAATAATAAGCAAATAGGTTTTAGCCCGTTGCCTGAAGGGAAATGGGTTTGTAATGGAAGGAGCACCCTGCACTAAATCAACAAACAAGAGAATGGCTGTGTTTGTTTTTCCATGTACTGGAGGTGAAGGTGCAACCACGATGGGCTTTCTTTCACATCCTCTCCACTTGACACCAGGCAGGGGACAGGCACAGACAAACACATGCAGAGCTGCACATCTACTGGAGGGAGGCTGTAACTGGAACAGCAAAATCTTTGGTCTCTGCCTTCCCCCCCCCACACCTGCTGTGCCCTCCCTGTCAGAAGAGTCGGAGATGCAGGATTCCTCGCAGGCCTGGTGTTCTCCCCCCAGGCTGTGCTTTCATGAATGCTTTACGACATCAAAGGGAGCTGCCTTGGTGTCTCACTGCCCCTGGCTACCTGCTCCCACCCCTCAGGGCTTATGCAATCACACCAAGGCACACTGGTGAACACAGCTGGACTACGACCAACCCATGACTACAAAAAGGAAACTTATATTAAAGCCAGCTTTGTTCCCCACTCCAGTTCACTCTCTTGCACTGGGAGTGAGCCTCACATTCATCTTTTGGCAGTGATGCTGGCTTATGGGCGCTGGTGCTCATGGGCCTCTGGTCCAGAGCAAGGGATGACCTGGAGGTGGTGGTGGTGGTGGCCATGCTGGCCCCGGTGCATCTCTGCCTCCTTGAGTGGGTGGCAGGAGAAGAGGGCAGCAAGCACAGCTGTGCTGATCAGCCAGAAGCAGTGATTCTGGTGGAGATATCTAGTTTACATGCATTTATATACTCATAGAAATATACTTTAATACAGCTCATTTCACATAGGGTGGGTGCTTTTGCTTATTGACTCTGAGTACAGAACTACCAGTACAATTTTCGCCCATGCTATGTATGGCTTGTTGTTATGTCTGAAGGAGTGTGCACTGATTTGGAAAAAAAAAAAAAGAGTTATCTAGCCAGACAGAGGTATTTTTTCCTCCCTTCAGTTGCATTCCAGAGATGGTCAATTACTTGGAAGTATCTCATGTGCTTAGTCAGCGCACAGGGAACATTTGCAAAGGCAAGGGCAGGAGTGAGTTTATGCTTTAATCCTGTCTTATATGGATATATTTGCCTGATCCATTTATTTCTAGCATTTGAACCATCAGCCCAAAACCAGGCCTACAGCAGGAATGAATAGTTTAAGAGAGCATATGCTACAGGTAGCTAGACATGTCTAGGACCCTTCACGCTCAGCTGTGTGTCCCTATGGGCTTATGTTCTTCATATATACTTCCTGTTGGCTCTCCTTGCTCCTATCGGATAAAGAGAGAGGTATTTCTGTCTGCATCTGCGTGTGTGTGTGCATGTGTTAGGACAGGTACAACTGTGCCTATACAAGTACTTGTAGACACATGCAGATATATATGTGCCCATACAGAGCCACATTACTAGTCACGTTTTCATCTGCCTATATACATGCCTATACTGCCATGCAATCAACATACACACAAGTTTGCAACAACAAGCCAATTGTTTTTTGGCTCTCCTGAATTGCCAAATGCTGGAAGCCGCAGGCTAGCTATTGTGGTTACCCCTGATTCCCAGGTTCCTTCTGCAGTTGGCGAGTGAGCAGCACTGCAAGTTTCCTAACAACTGGGATGAAGTTTTGTGTAAATCACCTTCTAGGCATTAGACTTTTCCCAGCAAAAGAGGGTGGGCGGGTGCTTAGAGGAGAGAGAGTTGCTCTCTTTGATGTGGGGATTAGTTCACATGTCAGTGTTATCCCCTTTTTTTAATATGCTGTGATTTATAGAAGGGCGGCTATGAGAGATAGCCAAGGGGACACCCACGTGGGACCTACTAACAGACACCACCTCCCAGAAGATACGTACAGCTAAAGCAGCTGGCATCAACAGAAAGACTCCAATTGCAAGAAAAGAAAGTATCATAAGAAATAACCTGTTTTGCCTAACAAATGCTTTCTAAAAATTACGATGTGCTTTAATATTTACGGAGCAGGAACTGTTTTCCCCAGCAGCAGAAGGGGAGTCTTTTTGCACATCCATAATAAAGAAATTATAAATGCTCTTTTCCTTTAAAAAAAAATGTTTGGTTTGTATTTTTTCCCTTAGAGCACACATTACTAGTGACAATGAGTGTGGCTCCAAAAATGATTATGCTCACTTGAAACATATTTAGCAATTTGACTGCTCCAGAGTTTCCATGCTCTCCTGCATGAGTCTTTTATCAGTGCTTTAGAAAAACTTCACTTTTTGGTCAAAAGTTATGTGGTTCTTCTGCAATCCAGTCTTATGTCTATTAGTGTTGGAGGAAACTTTCCTGATGCTTTCCATGGGAACTGGATAAGGCTTTGACTTATTAGGCTAGAAGCCATATTCAGAGCAGCTTTGCTTAGCATATCTGAATCATTTAGGCTTGCTGCTTTGTGAAGGGGATGGCTGAGGGGCTGGCAAAGAAGACATCGAAGAATACAGTAAGAAAGATTTAATTAGTTTTTATTTAAAAATAGTCTGTATTGGTATTTTTTCAAAGTTCTATCTGTTCTAGTCCAATTTCTAATATTTTTATTTGTCCTATTGTCTTTGACTGAAACTTTGAGACATTCTAGTAAAGGATTTATTGTCCTTAATTTAAAAAAAAAGCAGTGGTTTAATTTCCAGGCAGATCAGGTCTTTGAGCTGACTCCCTGCATGACTGCACCTGTGTTGAAAGCAGTGGGCATGACAAGACTGCAACAGCACAGACTTCAGAGAGAGCTGCTGTAAAACTCAACCCTAACCAAGCAGTTTTAGCTTGTTGTCACACAGAGGTAACATGGGGTCTTCCTCAGCTGTTCTCCCTAACTTCTGTCTCACTCAGATACCCAAAGTCCCACATTCACCTTTGACTGCTGCTTTAAGTGTCGGGTCTTCTCAGGACATCAGCAGCAGCTCAGCGACTGCCTGGCCACCTTACCTTGAGGGACAGACAAAAACCAAGCTACTTCATGGCCACTATGGTTCCAATGGCCTCCCACTATTCTCTAAAGCATAACAAAGTTATTGTGTCACCCCCGAAACCCATGATTGCCGCTGACAACCAAAGCGTGATGCACAAGCAGACGAGCCCCACACGAGCACGTTTTGCACCCGGTGCAGTCAAGTGTCCACGTTCCAGTGTGACCTCTCCCATCCCAGACGGGGCTGCTCCATGCTTTGACCCAAATGCTAATGGACGGACCTTCTAAAACCCACAGCAAAAGCACTAACAGAAACTCCTCTGGCAGCTCCCCAGGCAGTGGGGTGCCCTGTCCCTAGGCCCCTCGGAAGGCTGGTTGTGGCAGTATGCTGGCACAAAGGGGCACAGCTCCACGGAGCATGCCACTGAGGATGGCAGCTGTGGCTCTTGGGTGCCTGCATATGCACCATCTTGGCTTGTGTCACTATAAAGTGACAGCAAGTACAGTATTTCTTAGAAGCAGGCACAAAATAACAAGTTATGTGTACCTGCACTCTCTCCCTCCCCCTGCCAGGGAATAGTACTGTAACTCAGATGATGTTTGCATCATCCCACAATGAACAGGGACATCTTCAACTAGATCAGGTTGCTCAGAGCCCCATCCAGCCTGATCTTGAATGTTTCCAGGGATGGGGCAACTACCACCTCTCTGGGTAACTTCTTCCAGTGTTTCATCACCCTCACAGTAAAAGTTATTTTCTTTTTTGTTTTCTGCTTATTTGTTCAAATGGTCAAAACGTGTGACTGAATGAATGTCAAGCAGTATCTTGAAGACAAATACAATAGATGGAAAGACAATTCAGTGATCTTCAGGCTCCCACCTTTCACTGCACCTTCCAGAAATAGAAAATCCTCCTTGCTGATCTCCTGGCTGTCGTGGCAGGGTGGGCAACGCCAGCACATCACAGATGCAGACATCACCAACTCAATTAATACAGCAGCTGGGCTAGAGAAAGTGAGGCAACAGCAATTTGCATTTGGTTGGAAAGCAGCAGTTCTTTTTTTCCTTCAGGTCTAAATGGCAGTCTTGTCAGACATCAACCTGGCTCTGCTTGCTTGTATTTATTTACACCTTAGAAGAGAGCTTAAAGACTCTGGAAATGGTGGACTGCACAGCCACCTCCTTAGCACCCTGCCCAGTGCAAAGCTTCCCCGGCACTTTATTAGGAAAATACTGCAGGGGACTCATGGGAATGGGGGCTGGGGTCAGGAGAAAATGTAGTTGGGCTGGGGGTCCAGTGACTGTGGGCTCCATTGGCAGGCAGTGGCTTGCGGAGACCTGGGAATTGTTATTGGGATTGAGAGTGAATGCCAGCAATGCGCGCAGGGCTTGGGGGGAGGATGAAAGGCAAACACTGCTCAGTGAATGAATTCAGAAATATGCATGCAATTTCTGAATGACTTCTTTCCTTTCACTGAACCTGCACACGAGTTTCTACAGCCACCAGTGAAAGCCTCATGATACTGTCCCATGGCTGAGAAGGTCTGTGCTGACACCCTTGGCTCTGCCAGCCCACCTACTGCTGCACAGGCACCAGCCACGCAGCCATTCCAGGTGAAAGATGCTACCGGCAAGAATACTGTTTGGGCACGCTGTGCACAAAGCTCCTTGCCAAGGCATCAGCAGCTGCCTTTGGGAGGAGAGCAGGGTGCAGCTCTTCTGAATGTGGCAGCTCCCACTGCTGGTGACAATGCCGTGGGGCCATGGCACACCCACAGCTGAGCACGAGGGGGAAAAACTAAACGTTGTTGGTTTGGCAATCTGATCCAGGCTACACCACCTCCATCATTCCCATGGTGACTGGGGATCACCTGCCCAGTGGCCGGCCTCCTGAAGCCTCCAACAGCTGCTGCAGTTGGACAGGGTGCACAGGCATGTGCTGCTTCCAAAGCATACGTAGGGAGAGTAACTTGCTGCCTCCCCACAGTGTGTAATTTTGGAAAGATGGGAGCAGGGCATTCACCAGCTAGAAACAGTGTCCCTGCAGCTCCTCACTTGGCACAGTGGAAGCATCTTTTATTATCCTTTGGAGCTATAGCTGCAAACAAAAAATGCTTTCATTTCACTTTGGCGGCAACTCGGGTTGTGTGTGCTCTGGCTGCTTCCTTAATTACAGCGGTTGTTGACAACTTCTGATAGAGACCCTCTCTTTTAGCAGTCCTCCCGCTCCCCAACTGGTCCTTTTCAGTCTGGACACATATCAAACCAGGATGACGTTCTATAAAAACAAGCTCACTGTAATGCAGTGACTTCTGCCCCACAGTTATGCTGTGCTCCTCTCTTCTGTCCTCTCTGTTTGTGCTGTTGCTGTTTATTTCTTCTTTCTATAAGAATGTTTTATTTATTAGTGCTGGATTTCCTGTTGCCTGCAGCTGCCGGTATTTTCCTCTCTCCAGCTCACTCTGCTGCTCAAGCCAGCCTGTAGGTTTGTTATCCCACTGACTGAGGTGCTCTCAGCAAGTTTGCTCAGTGGTTGTATGGAGCAACACGTGACAGAGGGACACTTGCACAGCAGCCCGGGCACACAAAAACCCCAAAGAAAACAAAAGCTGACACGGGCAACTCTCACAGGCATAGCAGGGGTTCCTTTTTTCTGACTTGCTGATGCTGAGATTATGCTTTCTTGGACAGCAGGAACACCTCGCTTTGCTTGCATGCACTGCACCACAGGAAGGAAGTCAGCTCTTCAAACGGTACATGGTCTGCAGGTCTGATGGATGAGGGGTTAATGGTTTGTAATTATTTATATTTCAGACTGTGAGCCACATCATGGTAGAAACATCGTGCAGACTTTCCACACGTGAGGTTCGTGAATGACTTCCTTGACCTTTTGTGGACATGCAACATCCTCGTAGTAAACACAGAGGTTGCTTATACGGAAAGTGAGATCATGAAGGGGAAAAAAAATGTTTTGCTGCTTTGAACGTGATTTCTCTGCTGGAAGGAAAAAGGAGGCACGAGCTCTTAATGCTTCGTGTATTACCAGCAAAGCCAGTTGGAAAAGCTCACTCATCTGCACTGGGGAGAAATACTTCATCTAATTCTCTGTTATCCAATACCAATTTGGTACTATCTCAAGTGTCAGAGAGTAAGGTTGAAGCAGCACCTAATGGTGATATTCTCTCTTTTGTGTTTTACATGTGAGGGGCTGCCATAATTTTATCATATTTTCTTTCTGTTTGGTGGGAAATTGGGGCTTGAAAATGGAGTAATGAGAGTTAAAGGTGGAGTGAAGCCCAAGGCATGGAGGCAGCTGTGGCATGTTACCGCAATGCAGCCGTAGCCCTTTCAGGATGAGATCCTTTCAGCTGCTGTTCAGGGTGGGCAGTTGCTGGCGAAGCACTTGCAGGTGCAGCACCATTATACACTTTTTCCTTTCTTTCAGATGTTTGAGAGCTGCCCAGGAACATTAAATAGGGAATGGTCTTCTGACATCTCCCAGGTAAGATGGAAATGGGAGATCCTGAACATTCAAATTATGAAAGATCACAGTGTGTTACCTGCAAGCCAGCGTTTTAACCCCAGTGTCCTGGCTGAATTCCAGCTCTGCTAATTACATCCTGCCTATGTGAGAATTCCCCCGCGTTCGTACACCCTTTTCCCCCCCTGCTTGTTTTCAGCAGCTGTGTGGAGTTGCCAGGCACAGCAAAGCACTTGCTGTATTTCACCTCAGGCCTGGCTGCCTTTCAGCCGGGAATGAACTGAGCACCGTGTACAGCATCATTTGCAGCAAGTCTGAGTGAGGGGAGCGTACCCAAGGACCAGTACCGGGGCCTTGTCACAGAGTGCTGGGGTACACTCCGGGGTCACAGAGGAGACAGGAGGAGGCTGCTGCACTGTGATCAGATTTCTTCTTCCAGCATCACTCATCTGCCAGGGCTGGAATAGCTGGTACACACTGATCTCGTTTTGGGGGATACTGACTTCAGGTTTGTTTGCACAGTGGGAGAAGCTCTCAGTCCCACTTACCCCAACCACCATCAATACATATCCACCTTTCGCACGTCTGGTTATGGATCAGTGTGGACAAGAATATCTAAGGGAAAATAAAAAATTCAAAGCCTTTGAATATATAGATTTGTTTCCTTCTCTTCCACTTCATGGCTTATGTGCACATTGCTTTTTGCTCAGCCCTGTTGGGAAAAACTGCCCCACTAATCCCCGTGGTAAAAACCTCATACCACTGCAGAGGAACTGGCTAATGGATTATCCCTCTCTTCTGAAAACGTGAAAGAGGATGGCTGCAGCAGTAGTTATGGGATACTGATAATAAGAAGCAGTAAGAAATGCAGGTCACATACTGAAGGATAATGAAATCACATATATTCAATACAGAAGTGGCTCATCTGTCCAATTTCCTTGTCAGCCAAGTTCTCTCTTTGTTTATGGCATTTTTACCATAGTCCTGCCTGAATGTTATATGGAAGCACATACAAAATTGTTGGAGGTTCCTCCCAATAGTACACCAACTCCACTGGCAGCAGCAGAAGCAGAAGAAGAACATGTCCAAGGGAGACGGAGCAATGACTTGCTTTCCCCCGCCCCCCTCACATCCCTCTCTCTTCTTTTCAACATCTTAATCCCAAGGGACAGCAGCTGCAAGTAGTCTCTCTGTTCCAAGGTTATCTCAAGGTGTGACGCCAGTATGTGTTCACTATATCCCAGAAGGGGAAGTACAGCAAGCCTTGAAAAGGGAGGAAATGTGTGGAGTCAGGTAGAAAGCTGGGACTCAAAGATCCCAGTCCACTTGCCATTCTGCCCACATGACTTGAAGCAAGGCACAACTTTTTTAGTCTCATCATGCCTGTCTTTAAACTCCTATTTAGCACTTGCTTCATGGGGTTGAGGAGAAGTGGACTAAATTTTAATTCACTAGTTTTTGTAAAACATTTTAGAACTTGGATGGAAATTCTCCAGGTAGTAGATACATTAAAAAGCTTATCTCTCTCTCCAACCACAAACGGTCCTGCAATATGAGAGAGATGAGTGGAACAGTGTTTGCATTTCTGTGTTTATAATCATAAAAAAAACCCTACCCTCCAGCTTCCCCTCTCTATCCTTCCATGAGGCAGCAATAAGAAAGTTTAGTCTAAACAGAGTGCAGTTGCTCCCTGGAGACTTGAATACATCTCAGTGGAATTTTCCCTGCCTTCAGCCTTTTGTGTTTCTGAAAGGTCCTGGAACCAGGCATGTGACTGTAAGAGCAAAAAACACTCCTGTGTCTGAGTGCTCTACCAAATATTTACAAGAAACCCAGATAAAATGGCTACAAGCAAGTTCAGCAGGGTTTGACTGAACAGCCAGCAGTACAGCACCGTCAAGAAGAAAAACTAAACTTCGGTTAAAACAAAATTAAAATTAAATTTTACAAAGGTCTCTTCAAAGCACAAAACTGGTAACACCAAGCTTGAGAATTGCTCTTCCCCAAGGTGAAACATACTAGCTTTTAAAAGTAGCTTATTGAAATGAGTAACTTCCTTGTTATGATGGAAACTTCCTTGTTAAAGGAGAGCCCAAAGCTTTATGAGTGGGCATGTAGGTGGATAGCTGCAGAGTAGCCTTCTCCATGCTACCCTGTTTGGTGGCTGCAAATGATGTAACATCAGCGTCCACATCTCATCAGTCTCTGAGGAGCTGCCAGAGACTTGCACTGCCATGGTAAAGGCGTGCAGTACATTTTCATATGGGCCATGTGCTCCCTAGGAACCCTCTCATCACTCAAAGATTGCCTAGCAAACAGCAGACGGCAACTTGCTTGCCTCACTACCACAGGCAGCCCCACTGCAGCTGCTTTCCTTGCTGGGTTACCTACAACAACTTCAGCAGAAACCCAGACCTGCCATTTTTCTGTACGCGTTACTCTGCTTTTCAAGAGGTTGCTCAGCGAGACTTTCCCTGTGACTGCAGAGAACACAGTCAGCCTCTTGGCTCTCAATGGCAGCTGTGCATGGGCACTCAGCACCAAACTGAACCCATGGTTTTCCTTTAGGGATGTGAGACTTGAGAGGTGGTAACAACCTGATCCTGACCGCAGCACAGCAAGCGATGCCTTCAGCGACCTTGAGCAAGTCATATATTTTCTAAGTCTGTAAGGTGAATAAAAAGTTCTGTGGTTTGCAGTCACATTGTGAATACTTTAAAAGTCCTTAAATACTTTAAGAATCCTTTGAAGACAGAGGAAGCTAAGCAGCTGTAGTACACACTGATCTTCCCACCTTTTAGATTGCCACCTGTTCTCTTTCCATGCTGAACTGTCACAGCCTGGCTCTGTGATTTTCAAGGGAGTTACAGGAAGAGGAGCTCACTATACTATTACTTCTTAATCAAGGCAATGAATGGGTTTATAATTTTTCTTAAAAAGCAGAAGTGGCCATTTCTGTATGTTATAGGTTGTGGACACCCAGCACCCTTGTGTGCTTCACTGTTGGTTCCTCTAGCCTGGTGAGGTAACGGGGTGAATTGGGAAGGCACATGTGGCCTATGCTTCTTCAGTTTTATTACTATGACATTTAAATTAACCCGAACAAAATACAGGATTTTCGTAAGTTCAGAGTTCAGTATGAACTTTGTATGTTCATACCTAACATACATACAACAAACTGCACTTGCTGTTAAAGTTAGTCTTTGAAGAGACAAAAGAGGAATGCCTACCATCTGCTTCACCAGATTTACAAAGACCAATGTTGTCATTCGTTCATTTCTTTGTGGAGGTTTCATTTGTCCTTTCTATGGATTGGATGTATTGCTTGGAGCCTCACCAGTAGCTTTGGGTAAAGCAGCATCACGTAAAGTATCTTTCAAGGCAGCACTCCTCACCCGTATGGTCTGCAGGGCAGGATTGGTTCCTTCCAAGGTTAAATTTGTTTGATACTTTCCATCTGAAACACACAATAAAGAGACACCTCAATGCCAGTGTGTCAGAATGAGATCACAAATTTACTATTTCCTCCGGTGAACAATCACTTGGAAATATGTTTAATCCACAAAACAAATCAAGGTAATTAGTTCAGTGTGAACTAGTTTCACAGACTTGCTGAAAATGGATTGACGGGCATGTAATGATCCTCTTTCTGCTGCCTACCTGGCTGTCTTTCTAGTTACCAATGTCCACACTCTCATTCTCATTCTGGCTAGCAAAGTTTCTGATGCTACTTTTGCTCTCTGGAGCCAAACCTCAAAATAGCCCAGGCTCCTTTACCATCCTTTGGCAGAGCTCTCCAAATGCCAGTGTAGACTTAATGAGGAACTTTGCATCACATTAATTTTTCAATAAAACTGTTTTTTGGTAGTCAGTGCCTATCAACAGAGAATAGAATGTGCAGGAAGACTGACATTTTTTACTATAACCTGTTTTCTACAGTTCAAACACATTTCCTAGAGTTAAACAGAGTACAGCTTATACCAGTATATTTTCCAGCTATTAGTAAATTGCCTTGTATTCAGGGAAATATTATGGCTCCACCCTACGTGCTTTCCTAATACCTAAGCTGAGAGCAGGGCCTGCTTCCTAACCAGTATGAGCTGCTTCTCCTCTAATCTTAGTCCTATGTCAGTGCCACGCGGTAAAGGGCTTTGGAATGAAGTTTACTATGCAAATACAGGATATTATATTACTGTGATTAGACACCTTATGTAGAAAACAGACCAGTGTTTGCAGGAGGAGATATTAAAAACCAAAATCCTGATCTACCTGCAAGTTGATGAAATGAACACAAACTGAAGAAACATAATACAGTTATCAAGACCAAAATATTCGAGGTACTAGTGAATCAACAGTCGGATCATGTCACGTCCTCATGTTTGCTGCTATTAACTGTGTTGCAAGGTATCCCAGGCCTATTCAAATATGCACTTCTCCTCTTGCTATCTCTACAGCATTGAGACAAGCTCCATAGTAGCACAGGGACATCTCAGCTACCTGACGGACTCTGCAGAGCAGCTAGTTCATATCTGGAATGACTCCTATTATTCTGTATCAAAGCTTTGAAGAAAGTCAATAAAGCTGAAAGGAGGAGGGTGAAAGGCAAAGTATTCCACTGCAACAGGCCATGACTTAAACAGAAGCGATATTGTAGAAGAAACACAAGGCTTGCACAGGTTGTCAAGGGAAGCAGTGTCTCAAGTCTTCATCCTCCTCTCTAGCCTGTTTATTAACTGTATAAAAAGCAAAGAGTTGCTTATATAGCTGTCCTGATATAACTATACTGACCATGGTAAACTTAATGCAGGAGAGCAAACCCCACTTTTACCAACACAATTTTGATTAATTCCTCAAGGGAAATATGCCATACTGACCAAAGCACCTCAAGATTGCTTAAAACAGCTTTGGTATTTACTGCAAGGCATCTACAGCATTGTTTAAAATTATATCCCTACCTGACTACACCTAATTTTAATATACAGCTGGCTCAAAAATGCATAAAACGTACAGAAAATCCTTCTATGAATGTACAGGGAGAGCCTGTTGTCTATACTCTGTCTAGCTTTGGGACAGGGCTAGCAAGAAATGCATCTGAGAACTTGTTTCAATAGAAAGCTAGGAAAGGCAGTAGGTGAGCAAATTCTTTCCAAAGAAACAGCTGTTAGTGAGCCTTGGGGAACTCTATATTCTTATCCTATTAAAACAAACAAACTAACCAACAAACAAACCCTCCAAACACCAAAAGCTCACTCTCTCAGCAAGGGTACAGAAAATGCCATCTATCTTCAGGAAGAATTTAGGCATTCCATAGTCATGATGTACTAGGCTTATAAACATTGTCATTGTTAGTGCATCAAAGATAATGTAGAAGATTTTTGTAGTGTCATATTAGCCAACTACATTTCCAAGTGTAAGATAGCCCAGTGTCCTGGGTTGAGAGGCCCAGGACTAACTTTTCTTCCGATGCTGAGAAAATTGCACTTTTGGAGGACTCTAGTGTCTGAGTTCATGAAAATATTTACTTTATGGGCCAGGCTCTGTGAGATTTAAGGTCTTGATGTTTTCAAGCCTTGCCAGGTGTAGGGACAAGGAGGAGCAAGGCCTGGGCATTTGACCCAAGCTGGCCAACAGGACTATTTCATCCCATGACATCACGAACTCCTTGCCCTGGTGCCGGACCCCTGAGGCCTCCCTTTCTTCCCAAAGCCGTTGCACTCACAGTGTCCGACACTTGTTGTCCATTGCTGGGAGTGTACAGCTTCCTGCTGATAGAATTGGCTGAGTATACTTCTTGTAAATCTCGTATCAGTGTCGGGATTAATACTGCTTCTTTAGTATTATTGTTAGTTATTTAATCTTATTCTATTAAATCTATTTACATTTCGACTCTCGTGTTTCTTTGTGTTCCCCGATTCCCCTTTCCTGGGTGGGGAGGGGTC
Organism: Pedionomus torquatus; assembly: GCA_013398155.1. Lineage (NCBI taxonomy): Eukaryota > Metazoa > Chordata > Aves > Charadriiformes > Pedionomidae > Pedionomus > Pedionomus torquatus. The sequence continues at coordinate 59,230 of VZRU01001935.1, forward strand.
ATCGGGTGACAAAATAATTGTCTGCATGACAATAAATTGTTATGGGTTTTCTCAAACCGCAACACCCAGTAAGTATGCATTTTCAATATGCTATCTCTTCTTTGTTCACTTGTTTATTTTTGTTAAACTATAACATTAAAAAAAAAAAAAAGACAAGAATCTTGCAAGTCTGTTTAACACCACTGCTTTTTGAACAGCATCACTCAGGAATTCCAGGCCTAATGAGTCTCAGATATTGCAAAGCAGCTGGCTTTGATAGGTTTGCTGATAGGTTTCATCTACAGGATACTATAGCTTTTTTTCTGATTTTCAGGAAGGTCCATTTTCCACCAAACAGGGTTTGTATGGAAAGCTTAGATGCAAGTTTAGGTGAAGAATGATACCACCCATCCATAACCATAAATTATAAAGCTTGACATAAATTAATAAATTTTGAACACTGTTTTTTCTAAAATAACTGCTCGTTACTGATAAGTATTGAACATTTCCCATTGATTTTGTGTGGAATAGCATTACCCAGTTGTATCCTTACCTGAAGCAGGCTGATGCTACACAGAACTGCTTAGATTTCTACACGGATCCAATTCAGTCTTTTTTATTTTCTCTAGGTGATTGAACTGGTGGAACTGGCCCAAATAATTATAGTTAAGCACATGTAACCCTTTCATGGAGCTAGAAGCCATTGCAAAGTTATTTGCAATGTCTCTATGCAAATGAACTTCAGTTTGAGATAATCTGGCAGAAGTTTGAGGGGGATTTCCCTGCTTTATGTAATCTATTGTTGCTTCTTAGCTTCCTCTATTCACACGGCCAGGAGGCATGAGTATGACACCGCTGGTAATTTCTCAACTCAGTCTGAAAGCAAAGATGATGTACTTGGTGACCGACAGCAGTCTTGCAGCTTTCGGTAAATCCTCAGACACTGGCTCAATGATATCTGGAATAAAGGAGGTCTGAAGGAACAGTGCAGACAGTAAGTGAGATGATCAGGGCTTCACTTTGCTGACATACTTTGAAAGTAGTCAGCAGCCAGGAAGACTTACGTGCTATCCCTCAGATATAACTACGGCTGCACAGAGCTGAAATTTTACATTTCTGGATCCATTCTGGATATAGAACGCTGCACCTCGCACAGTTCAGTACAAGACCCCTGCAGATCTCACTGCCAGCACGCAGCTGTGGCTACCTTCCCTGGCCATTCCCACGGGGGAGGTCTGGCACAAAACTTGTCTCACCATGTGCTTGGGTGGATCAAGTCCCAGCAAAGGTATTCACTGAAACGACAGGCCAAACAGAAAGAAGCTTTAAAGCAGGAAGAAGAACCACCCTGCCTGCTCACAGCGAGCGCTGTGCTGCTAAGGCCAGGCTGCTCCTGACACCCAGGGGAGCCTGCTCAGCGCAAGGCTGGGTGTCTATCGCTCTCTTCCCAGTGCACTGTGCCACAGAGATTGCAGCATTACTGTTTCATTGGAAGACTTCTAATTTAGCAACTATCCAGATTCCGAGAAAAACGCTTACTGAAAACGACAGCTAAGGGAAATATGGCAGGTGAAGTAAGCATGGTGGCACTGAGGAGGAAGGAAATCTCCCTGCAGAGCACTGATAAGAGTGTGCTGGATATATACTGTGTTCATTCTGGACAATCTGCAACCGGGAAAACACAGGGTAGCTGAAGGAAATTCAGCTCAGAGTCCCCCGGGACGTAATCAGTCTGTTAAAATGCTTTGTTGGTTTTATGTATCACTACTTAATTAGGATGCTTAACCAACACATTAGAAAGATAGTAACTGTTAAATATTCAACAAGCTGACCTTTCAGTTACAATTTGACAATTCTGAATAAAGTTCATGGAAAGCCTGTTCTTCCTAGGTACTCCAACACAGCCAAAGGGAACTGGACTGTCCAAAAAAAAAAAAAAAAAAAAAGGTAAAAAAAAAAAGTAGGACACAATTGTGGAGACCTGGTTAAAAACCCAAGTCTTGCCACAGGCTAATTCAATGATCCTGGGCAAGTTGTTTCCTGCCCTGTGCTTCATTTTTTTCCCATCTGTAAAAAGAGCACAACAATGTTGACCTTCCTTGTAAATTGCTGAGACGAATGGCTAGAAAAGCAGTACTATGTTATTTTACTTATTAGTATTTCTAAGGGAAAAAATGTGAAGAGAAGTAGCTATCAATCTTCCAGGGTTTTCTTGATCCTCATAAAAAAAAAAAGTACCACGTAATGTGAATTTCACACAACAGAAACTTTTGGTGAGCCACCTTTAAGAAGAAACAGTGGGTGCACAATTAAAAGAAAGTTAAGGGTGGGCAGACACTCAGGAAAACACTCCAGATGGTGAAACGAGTTAGGCTGCAGAGCAGGCTCCCACAGGAAGCAGTGAAACCCCCATTGTTTGAGACATTTGAAACGGAATTCTTCAAAGTGCTGGTGTATATAATACAAGGAACTGTTCTGCACTGCCTCGAAAGGTAGCAGTGCTGCCTGTGAGAGCTACACCTTCCACAATTTTAAGAGGATTCATGCTGCTCTGACTACAAAGAGCTGAAGAATCTCTTCTTATTAATATAGTATCTGAGGAACATCTCCTGGGGAGTAACTAGATTGTAGTTTTGCAGGAGATAGATTCAGCAACCCTTAACTCATCTTTCACTTTCCCACTTCTGAGATTTGACCTCTGTATGTTTCAGAAGGGAAGGAAAGCCCCTTGTTCTCTGTTTGAGAGTTACAGGGTGCATCCTACAGACAGAGTATTTACTTCCTGAGTTACAATCTAATGAAAAACTGGGAGGCTTAAGCTTTACAAGCAGTGGTTTGCAGAAGAAATACCATGATTTTAATGGGAACCAAATGAACGATCATTACGTAAATGGCATTATGAGACACAGAACTAATGTTGAAATGTTAAATGCTCTGGGTCAAACTCACCAAAATGGGAACTGGCAGTGGCATGCTTAAACACTGGGGTTTCTCCACACTCAGATACTACTGCAAACATTTCCTGCTGGTTCAGCTCCTCTGGAGGTATCTGTGGAGGGACTCTGACTGCTTCTATTGTTACTGGCACTTAAAGTCTTAAGACCTTCTCTGAAATACAAATTCAGAGCTTTGAGCCAATTTTATGGATCCAACTTGGCTTACTGGTTGGAGCAGGTAGAGGAAGAAAGCTTTTTAAAAGGAGCTTAGAATTAGAGTTTTAATACCTTCATTTTCTCTTGGTCTTGTAACTGCTGGCATACAAAAAAAGAACCTAATCGATTTAGATGGCAAATATGCATTAGTGACTGTCTCACTTTATTCACTCAGGCAGGGTGGCTGTGGAGCACGCCTGATCCCCTCTCAGCCCCTACAGCAGGAGGGCTGGGCACCCCAGCACCCCTCGCCTGCTGCCTCTGCACAGAAGGACTGGCACTGCCTGCACGCTGCCCCCGGCCCTGGCCAGAGATGCAGCAATTTCCTCAGGAATGAATCACGAATGACAAAACAAACAAGAGCTATTTAAGAAGTTTTCTTCTCCTCCTGCAACTATCCTGTCCAGTATCATATTCCTGACAGTTTATTCTTCAAGAATTTAGTCATCTAAGGTTTCAGTGACTCATGTGATGAACCTTCTACCCATTTCCTGGAAAGAGTCCTGCACGATCTACACCTCCCTGCCATTTTCCCCGAGGGTCTCATTCTCACTATGTTTTCATCTAGTTCAGCTTTCCCCCATTTTTGTGGTGGAAGAGGGAGGCAAAAGTGTCTTAAGCTAACCCAAATTTGCAGTGTAACCGGAAGGCGGTGTGGTGAAAGAAACATCTGGAAAACAAAGATGGGAACTGAACCAGAGAGTCTCTTGGGCTGAACGCTGGTGAGAAGAAAAGGAGCTGCTGTAGGAAGAGCTGTGTGGCACAATATGGTCATGAATTTACCAGAGCTGTACCCTATTAAATGAAGATGAAAAAGATTTGAAGGCCCTCTCAGATCACTGCCTGGGTGGGTGTGATTCACCCTGGGCAAATGCCACTGATGACAAGTACCCTGACACAAACTATTGAATGAATTGGACTGGATGAGAATCAAAGTAACCATTTTACATCCTTGGGTCAATCTGAAAGACACTTCTGTGCAGAAAACAACTGCTTCCTTCTCCTGATTAAAAAGAAAGTTCAAAAGCTGCTTACAGACAGCTTGAAGGATACTTCAGCAAACTCTGATTTAAGTGGGCTTGTGCTATAACTACAGCAGACATCTGCCTGGACATCAGCGATGCCCAGACCATATCTCCTAGCCCATACAGAAGTGCCACCTGTGCGTCTTGATGCCACAGTTAAAACAGGGAGGCTAGGCCTAGTGTTCTTAAAACATTCAGAAACATGTGTGAGTGTGAGCTCAACATGTTACAGAGGTGTGAACCAGCTCAGTGACAGTGACAGTATGTGCTTATGGACCTATGCCTTCTACGCCCAGGTCAGCAGACTAAGCCCCCTGGCTTACACTAACTGGTGTAGGGCTGGGCAAGGAATTTGCAGATCTGTCTGATGAAGACGGGGCCAACATGTCCAGCATTCTTAGAGGATGATTTCAGTGCTCAGTTATACCAGTATAACTGGCATGTATACTGGTGCATGTGTGTGTGTGTATATATACACACACACACATATATACACTGACATGCATCACAAGCCCGTTCCTTTTAAAGGGATATGGTGTCAGGTCAAAGTTGGCCCGACATTCTTTGTATTAAAAAGAAAATAAACTTCTACAAGCTCTGATTCCAACAGAAATGTTTCCATGATTTATTTTAAGAAGGGAACATTCCCCTGCAGTGCTCACCGCAACCCAAACATTGCAGCGCTGTGCAAGAGCATGAGAACCAGCGAGGAAACTGAAGAAGCTATTTTCATTGCTCCAGAAGAGAAACACAAAAAGTAAACAAACAGTAAAAGCAGTGACAAATAAATTTGATTTTAGTGGTGGTTGTAGTGTTATCTATAGTAGCACTAAGGAGAGTAGACCTGAGGTGTGCATGCTTTTCTAATGCTTTCTACAAGACGTGTGACTAAGTGTGAGACAGGAACTCGTGGGAGCCATCTACACTGTAAGAAAGAGATTTATTTTTTCTTGGTTGATCCTTCCTGCCCCTCACACCTTGCTTTTCTCATCTGAGAAACTCAACAGCAAACTAGAAGAAAATGTCTCCCTGTTTTCAAAGACAGAAAATAATTTGAAGCTCGGGAAAGCTACCCAGGGAACAAATCCCTTGTTTGTGGGAGAGCTCTCAGACACTTGAAAGTAACACAAAGAGTCTTTCCTCTAAATATCTGGAGCCCTCTGTTTTACAGAAAAGGCAACCTGCCTTCAGTTGCTTGTTTCTTTACTCAAGTTTGCAAAAAGCAGTGGGCACCAGAAGAAAAAAGGGTTATATGGAGACAGAAAGAACTTCTGAGTGAGCACATAATTTCCTGATGTGACTACCGACTGTCGCATGCACTACTGCAGCCGCATGCACACACAGCACACAGCTCCTCAATCTGCAAGGTCTGTGTACTGAGGAGAGAGTAAAATATTAGTGAAGCCTGCCCAAAAGAGACTGTGAAGACTGATCTTGTGGCAGATCAGTAATTTCACCAGAAAGTTTTTGGAAGCCATAAACAGGAAAAGGTTAAGTAAAAGCAGGTGGAGCATGCTGACTGCAGGAATAATGCAGGAAATAGCTGAGTGTCTGAATGGATGCAAAAAAAGTGTTCTGCTCAGTCCCTGGCACTCGCAATATGCCTGCTCCTCCTTCTCCTGGTCCTCCTTTTCTACACTTATCTCCCAAACTACAAAATCTTGCAGTCTGCAAGCACCTTCTGCTTGAATAATCTGCTCTCCTTGAATTTTGGAACTAACATGGAAAGCTGGGAGGTTCTACCTGGAAGGCAATAGACAAGAGGGACTCACCTACTGTGCAGGGGCTTTGGGTCTGAGCAGCCAGAACAGTGTCTTTGGCTACTGCCCCAAGTGTATTTAGCGTAACGGTAAATCAGAGAAACATTATTTGTATCACCCATTTCATTCTAGGGGGCTCCCAAAACGTTTAGCTGTAAGAATCATTCTCCATCTCTACTGAAACACAGACCCTTCCAGGGCAGAGCATGGCAGCTGTTAATAGCTCACAGCACACAAGCACAAGCACACAAGCAGATGGAAAAGAAAGCAAATTGTATAAGTGTTCTTTCTACTTTCCTTCTAACCCTTTCATTCTCTGCTCTTTGTCCTCAGCAATTTGTGCCAATTCCAGACAGCTCCAGATGTGTGTCTTTCCCACCAGTATCTGCAGAGATTTGGCCCTGGAGACAGGGATCTGCTTGCCAACATACTGCCTCCTGGTGCTTTCAGCCCCCAGGGCTGAGTTCTTGGTGCTGCACTCTTATCCCTGGCTGTGTTGCTAGACATGCTGTGGGACTGGGGGGCAGATGTGCTGGTAAGAAACAATTCTGCTTTCTTCTAGAGGAGTGTAGCATTGATGTAAAAATTGTTTAGCATAGACAAGACACTCTTGCCTTCAAAGTATACTAAACAGTCACTTTAAAGCCCTGTGGAAAGTTAAGAAAGGAGCACATACATTAGCTTGAATAATTTTGACCTTGTCTACATTTTAAGTATTAGACGGTAAAGCTATATTGGCAAATTTTACTTGCAGATATTTCTCTTTCTCCCCTAGATTTAAATTGGAAAAAAAATATCTGTTTCTTCTCATATTCTGAGAAAAAACATAGTGGCAAATGGGCTTCTATGAGGTTACAACTGCACGAACAAAAAGGTTTTTTCTGGTATAGAAATCTTGCAAAGAAATCTTGTTCTCTTTTAGACATTGTTATTTTGGCAAAACTTACCAGGTGTTATTGGGAGTTCAAACTTACACTGCCTTTTCTACATCTTTTAAAACAGAAAGTTACTATATACAAGTTCAAACTCACCCTGCCCAATATCCAACATCCCACACTTCTGCCCAGGCCGTACATTCCTTGGGGGTGTCCTGGAAACAGTTGTGATCAGAGTCTAGCACCTTCTGCAAACACCATCACACTCATCTAAGACACCACGGGGCATAAATGCATGGAGAGGATGTGTCCTATCAACTTCAGGTGGACAGCAGGACAGCTTCTGGGAGTTAAACCTTGGCCCTGACCTTTGGGAAAAACCAGTTGGTGATTCATATGAATCTACAAAACCAAGAGAAAATAATTGGAATGAGCTGAACAAAAATAAACAGGTGTCTCTTTCCTGCTCCTTTCACAGTTTCTGCTTCCCTGCACCCTCACATAGTTTTTTTTTTTTCACTTAAGTTGTCAAGAAAAATGGCAGGAATGAGGTTCCTGGTAAAATTACAGCTTGCTGAGAAAATCGCAGCCTGCAGCAGTAATTCCTTTAGTGCTAGAGACAGATGCTGCTGAGGTCTAATGACAGTCTTCCCACTAACCAGGCCCTGAGTCTAATCTGTCATCAGCTGGGAGGCCACTGGCTCCGGCTGCGTGTGTGAACTGGAGCTGCTCGGCCTGTTCCTCTCTCCTCACCCAGAGCCAGGCAGTGCCAGAGGGAGGGTATGTTTCCATTCACTCCTTGCCCTCAGCTACAGCGATACTACAACTTCAATGTGCTGCTTATCTCTCCTCCATGCCTAGTATCTGGGCCACTCAAAGCGTCACTGGAAAGGTCTCAAGTGGTTGTTTTCAATTTACAATGCCACATAGTGACGGCAGTTCAAATTTAAGCTGAGAAAAGTTGAAGGAGAGGCTTAATGAGAATGGTCTGTAGCTAATTACTCCTTCCAAAATGTATGGTATTTTCTGCTTATTAAGAGGACAAGGCTGCACTCAGTGATGGAGCATATAACCTCTATATGTTAACAACAGCAACAAAAATCAAAAGAGTATGAGAGCCGATGAGCATGTAAGTAGGAGGAAGAGGAAAAAGCAGAACTGGGTATATTGAAAAAAGAGCTAGGAGAGAGCATATGTGTAAGAAGAGGCTGAACAAACCTCTCTTACCTGTTACACACAGCTGCCACTGCCATTAAATGTTTTGTATCTGACATGCAAAGAGCACAGGGCCACAGTATTGAACTTCTCTGTGGTAGTGCAAGAAGCCCGAAAAACAACAGACCTCACCAACTCAGGAGTGCCCCTCTGCAGGCAAGTCACCGTGGTGCTGGATGAGCATCTTTATATTAGATTCTGGTCACAGAAGGAAACTGGCAGAAGAAGTCATGTTACTTACAAGAAGGCATGTTACTAAAGTAAACCAGTGAGAACTGGCAAATTCCTTGAGCTGGCACCCACCTTGCATCATCTGTAGAGTTAACACATACCCTGAAATAGCAGGGGAGAAGCTAGGTTTGGGAGGCATAGACTAAACAGCTGTGCTTGGTGTACACAGCTCTTAAGAAAGACATAAGGGAACAGAGTAGGCCATAATTTCTGGTCAGAGGCAAAAGCACTTTAAACTAGCTGACCTTCTGTAGCAGCCTGCGGCCAACTCAATTTCTTCATGTTCAGCTTTTTCCAAATCTGCACGTGATAGCTGGGCACACGCAATAACACTCACCAGATCTTTGCAGCAGAGGCATGCAACAGCAGCCTCTCCGCCACTGGCGGACCGAGGGGAACAGAAAACGTAGCACAATGTCTCAGAGAGGGGGAAGGAGTGACTCATACAGGAAGAAAAACAAAGCAAAGATGAACTTGGAGTATAAGAGAAGGGGCAGACTGCAGGCTGTAAATCAGTTTTCCTGCACTCAGAAGGGTGGGTGTTACAGTGAGAGGAGCTGTACTTAACAGCAATGGAAGTCCAAGGAAGTTTGATTTAGATTAAATGGCAGTCACAAGCCAACACAGAAAACAGGCTTGAAAGCAAAAATCAAAGACAGGAAGTGACTAAGTAGGTCAGAAGCGGTGGGGTGAGCTGGATAGATTAAGCAGGACTTGGAGAACTAAGTTAGCTTGGCTAATTGCAAGTGATAACACTTGCAATGTCACCAAGTTGAACAAATCTGACTCTGAAATCACCTTCAAGACTTTGATAGCAAATCAGAGATTGCCGAGTTCTAATAGTGTCTACATCAGAGCAGATACTGTTTGTGTTTTAACAATAGATCGGTTTTACAGTCACTTTTTGACCCTGCCAAGCCTCCTGCAAGTAGTTTGCTGTTTTGTCTGAACAGGATTTCTTCTTAAGAAGCTAGGAAAAATGAACCAACTGATAGAAACTGTGAGACTCTTGAGAAAGGCAGCTACCGCAGGTTGAGAAGACAGATGCAATGGAGAAATTTCTTTCCACCCCTAAATTCAATAAGCCTTTGATTTGACAGCTTTGTTCACATCCAGGGCAGCCGGAAGAGAATGGTCACCTTGTATTTTTGTACCTGATGAGAAAACCCCAGATTGTATGTGTGCACTGGGACAGTTCAATGTGTGCCTATTCCAACTTCAAAGAGGCTTTCAATGCTCTTTCTGATGTAGGGTGTGAGGAAGGGTGAGAACTGCTAAGGCCAGCCCCATCCTCATTAAATCTTTGCCCTCCCCAGAGCAAGCATGCAAGTGGAGAGAATAGAAGATATGCATGAGCAACTGAGCATCTGTGATCTCATGACCTTTGACTGTTGTATTACGGGAAATGTATTCTCCGGTTGCTATGCTTTTCCAATTCATTTGTATTTTCCTTCAGTGCCTCTCTTGTAATTTCTTTGGTGCTCCTGTGTAATGGTTTCAAGGAACCACAGATATCCCCAAGTTATGCACGCATACAATAGCTTTAATTAAATATTTGTGAGTATCCCACACTAATGCAAGGGAAAGGGAAAGCAAACAGTTTTGTACTTGCTTATACCTATCCCGTCTGAACCCTGGCATGGGTAGAGGCATCTTCACCACTGCCTTTTAAGTCAATTTCTAACCTATTGTGAAATGAAGGCCATTGGGTCCTGCTACTTTGCATTTCGCTCCCATTAAAAAAGCTACAGATCACCTGTGAAAGGTACAATGCTGAAACCTTTTAGGCTAGAAGAAATAAAAAATAAATTGGGGTAGACAGTCTTTAATCCACTTACAAAACTGGAGAATAATGTTAAAAATATCCTTAACCCTTTCTTAAAATACACTAAGATGCTATAGGGAGAGTAGCATAAAAGCAAAGGTTTTGATCTTCTTCAATATTCTGAAATCAATCTTTTCTGTTCCGTGTGCCATTGGCACATTCTCAGCCTTAGTGCCACCACCTGCAATGAGTTACCATTCTTTTTAATGGGGATCTTTGCTTCTTTTACAAGTAGTTAATTTTATCATTTTATATGTACAGAAGAAAGCTGCAAAGGACTTTTTGTTTTCATTTCAGGCATTTAAAATAAATACACATAAGGGAGGTGAAATTTGGAAGGGGAATTTTCATCATGCAAAGATGGAGGAATAAGAAACAGTCTGCAAAGGTTATCAGTCAGTTCCTTAAATCAAATACATGATAATTTTACACCACAAAAAAAGCAGTGGGTTTGCTCAGAGGAAGGATCTCTCTTGCGTGATATGGAAGAGTTAATAGTATCTGCAAGGATAACCATGAGGCCTAACACTAATGATTATTGCTAATTCTTAGTACTAGTATAAAGCACTTGTCTTGAGTTTTTCAGTGACTGACATCATTATTATTTCAAAGTTTACAGAAGCTAATTTGAAAACACTTTGGTGTAGCTGTACGTATTTTATTCCAAATCCATCCGTTACTTCTCAGTGACTCCAAGAGATAACATACATCAGAAAACATAAGAATAATTGTAAGGCTGGGAAGAAAAAATAAATGCCAGTTTGATGAGAGAATAAAGAAACTCTGCTTCTGACTTTGACCTTGCCTATTTCCCTGCTCTGAAACCAGAGACAGTGCCGGTTTTTGCAGTCTGACACACAGGATTTGGGCAGGGGTTCTGCTGAGCAGGGGCTGGCCTAGCTTTGCTGGAGCTTGAGCTGCAGTGACTTCTCAGGAGGGAACAGAAAGCATGGGTTGTTTCCCTCACGTAGCAAGGCACAAACAGCAGCATGGCTGTCTGAGAAGACTCAGAACTGCTGACATTAGTAACAGGAACCGGCAACTACAAAGGAGAGTAGGAGTGGGATGAAAAGCAGTCCCACAAAGGAGGGAAGGAGAAGGCCACAGAAGATCTAAAATAGGGAGCAGCTAGCAAATGCTGACAGAGCTTTGCTTGTTTGATTTTCCTCAAGGGTCTTATCGTTCCTCAAGGGCCACATTCAGGCCAACATAAAGATTTCTACAAGGATTTTTGAGATACTCTTAATGAAGATTTCTACTCTTTGCCCTTCTCCTTATCTGCAGTCTGCATTGCCACTACATCTTCATAAGATCCTTCTTACAAATACACGGGTTTGATGATGGCTGGGAGTCAGGAACGGTTATTCTCAGAAGAGCGTGAAGAGAGTTGATCTACACTTCACCCTCCTCCTTCACGTCTACCATGCCTGCCTGATGGCTGAATTCCAGCCCATCAGTTTGGGTGGCCCAGTACAGCGACCATAACAAGGATGCAGTGCAATGGTGCACAGAGGGCACACAGCTTGGGCTTGTTTGGGCTTCCTGCTGTGATTTTGCTGGGTTTTGATTTTTTTTCTTTAGTTTTTGGAATTATTTACTCAAACTGTCCTGATCACCCTGCTCCGTGTGAACAAGGGATGGCATGTACTCACCTTTATAAGCTCAACAGCTCCATCAGTTTAATTTTCATTCATTGCCTTAGACTTTTCTCCATGTCATATATATTTTTACTTCGTACTTTTTGTATCTCACCTGTCAGTCTTCTAAATGAAAATGAGTGGCAGATTGACCATCTTTGCTGTTGCTTTTCTGTTTCCTACTAAGTTGCAGTTGTGAATTTCCTGCATCAGACCCCAGCAGTTACTCTTCTGCTTCCCACCCTCTCAGGTACTCACTCCATGGAATATTTCTGTTCTTCTCCTCTGGTAGTGACAGCTGATTCATATCACTAAGGCTAAGGCCAGAGAAATTGATGCCTGACTTCTTCCCAGGGGGATGAGTTTTTATGGATGGCAGTTAGTTCATTATTTTCACTATACAGGTACCACAAAAATACCTAGCCCATCTCCACAACACTCATTAAGGCCCACGGGGATGACAATGCAGTAATCTTAGGCCTCAGGCCACCATAAATATGTTCAGACTTTTCCGATTCTTCATGTTCCACTTCCCTTTAGTAAGTCATAACTACTTTTATTCTCCAAATACATGAGGAACTCCAAGCTAAAGCTCAAAGTTCAGAGCAACTCAGTGCAATTTACTGAAAAATGCTCCCCAAAACTTTCTGCTTCCTCAGGATAAGGAGGGGAAGTGAAAGAGTAGGAAACAGTGATTAATGATTTCTTTACAACTGCCTTTTACTAGCTAGTTCTAAAGCGGGGATTCCCCCCCCCCCTTTCTGTGACAGAAAAGCAGCTGCAAACATGGCAGAGCTTTCTGTGCCCTGCAACTGCAGTGTTCACACCGTCACTCTGTTGAGTCCCCAAACAGACCTACGAAAAGAGAAGGTTGAAAAATGAGAATATAAATACTTTGCAGGGAGTTGGTAAGAGAGCAAAATCATCATGGTAGAAAGCAAAATGTCTAAAATTTAATCCCAGGTGTAATACCTTGGAGGCCAGATGCATGTTGAGAGGTGTTTTTCATGTGATATTTATGTTTTGTTTTCCCCCCATGAACTTCAATGAAGGCCTTAGCCCGTGAATGCTGCATTCTCTGTAAATGCCTTGCACAGCCTGTTCTTGCCTTTCCAAGTTTCTTATTCTATAGCACATTTTTTCCTTGTTTTTAAATGCTTGCTGGAGTCTTATGAGGAGTTTTTAACCTAACAATAAAACACCTGCATTTTATTAAGACTTGAGACTTAAGTTCCACCTCCTTCAATTTTACTGAAGTATTGCCATTAGTCAGGTTAACCCTTTCATAGTCAGTTTTGTTCTAAAAGTGAAGTTATATGTCTGCTACATGGAGCCCAATTCCACAGTCCTACATTGGATTTGGAGGAAGAAAAAACCGTCTTTGAGACAGACTCAGAGGGTTCCATCCCATGTTGATTGGCAACGGGCGCAAAACCCTGAAACCAGAGCTGCAAAGTCTGCATCCTCCCTAGCACAACAACCCTGCATCAATATGTCAGCTGGCAATGTAAAACTTAAAAATAAAATGTTCTTACCAGCCACTCTTGTTTCAACAGTGAGGTTTTTGAGTTGTACCATTCATTCAACAAAATGGGAACTTTTATTATTCTCCCTGTTCCTTCCCTTTTCTCTCTCATCCCATTGCCTTAAATAAGAAGTGGAACAGTATTATATGGTGATTTTTATGTCTGGACCTCCAAGTGTGTTATTATCTGTGTATTAAATTAGAGAAGTGGCTGCATGTGGATGTGAAGCAATTGTCCAAATTCATGCAGCAGCTTAGTAGAAGGGCTGATATATTCAGTCGTGCTAAGCAACTACCCTGTTCCCCACTTAATTTAGCTTTCTGATAAGCAATTACTTGCTAAGTCCACTTCACACACATCACAGAAACATGGCACTGTACATCATGAGTTCTGATTCCATCTCTGTTGCTATCTATGTGTTTATGGGCACGTTACTTTAGTTCTTTATGACTCAACTTCCCATCTATGCAAGAGAAAAAAATTTCACAGCCAGCAGGTGAGTCAAGAGGTCATAGACTTCTGAGGTTACTCTGGGTTAGTCATTTATCTTAGGACTTCAGCGGTACACCTATATGGGGATAATTGTAGTAATATGCATCAAACCTGCGTGGAGAGAACTGCTACATCAAAGGTTCAGAGGTTTGGAGATACTCAGATACCATAGCTACAGAGCTATACAATTCCCAGGATAACCAGGTAGGTAAACAGAGAAACACCAGTTTCTACCCAAATACTGGTCGGGTATAATTCATTCTATAGGTAGTTATTATTTATTAAACAGTTTGCTGTATTAGGTACTGGTGTGATTTATACAAATAAATCTCTACAACACTAGTATAGGAAATAGTTTCACATACTGTGGTGCTCATAAAACGAAAGACAGAATGTTTATGTTGCTTTTGCAAACAAAAAATTTCCATTCATTCACACTATGCAAATCTATGTAGCTATCAATAATCATTGAAATGGCCTTTATAAACCCACATTGAGGCACAGCTAGTTTTAGAGACATAAAACTATCGTTATTCCATAGAATGTTGTATGATGTGGGGATCCAGTAAATTGAGACATGTAGCAGTGAAAGTCATCTGGTGTGAGAGCAGCAGACAGCCCCTGTGACATAGTGCTAGCTCTGACCACAAAGCAAGGAGTGCACACTTGTGGGCACGTTGAGGAGCACAGCTCGCCTCGCCTGCCACTTGGAAAGACAAAGGAAGAATATAATTTATAACGACAATATGGAGTGGAATTTTTCATATATGAGTCATGATTCACAAGATTCTTGCTTTTCCTTTCAGTGTAAATATGTATAAACAATCATTCTGAAATACTTTTAAAAATATTTGTAAACAGCTTTTAAAAAATCTTTCTTAAACCCTATTGGAGTAAAACTTACATTTGTTTGAGTTTACTCCCTTTAGCTTCAGGAAGCTGTGATTTACATTGCTGTGTAAATCACATCTGCGCATAAACTGTGGTTTGAAAACACTGCACATCTGTGGTATCAAATGTGTGCAAATTAGAGAATTATATGACATTACCAGTCACTTACATGCAAATGTAAGCTTCATTTTCTGGTGCAGTATTTGAAGTCATGTTATTATGTAGCATAAACTACAATCATCTACTCTCTACTTAGATAGCAATCCAAACAAAGATTTGCAGTCATTTTCACATAGCCATATAGTCAGGTACCCCAATCAGGAATGTAAGTTAAAACATGTTATGTGCCTTGAAGTACGCTTATGGCCATTCTTTATAGGTGGCCTGGTCACCATACTCATTACTTTTGAGTAAATAAAAGTTGGGAATTTGTATTTTGGAGTTCTGTTTGTTGATAAAAGAGGTATTTTCTTTGCAGTAATCTGGAAAAACAGAAGTTTTTTCAGCTTTACTTTTACCACACAGTTATGGCTTCTTTCTGAGATTGCTGCCAGATTGACCAGAACCAGCATTGTATAATCCAAGATCTAACAGCAGGGAGGTGGTACAGTCCATCAGTCACACAGTGTCTTCCAAAGTTACAAACTGGGTTCCTCATGACAAGTTTCCTGTATTTTTTCTCCTCTCAAGAGTGTCTCAAGAGAGAATGTCAGCAAGATTTTCCCTCTTTTGTTTCATAGTCTTGTTCCTACTTTCACCTCTTTTAATGTAAGTTCTTTTAAAATCTCTTCACAGGAATGTTCTGCTTTAAACAACTAGTTTATTTCTTTTCGGTCTTGACTATATTTTCCTTTAGACAAATACTTCCACAAAGCTTTCACCAGAAGACTCAATATTACTTATAAGCACCATTAATGAAGCCTGACAAAACAATTAGGCAGAAGCTATTATCATCTTTACTTTTCATAATAAATTACAGATAAATTAATACATGACTCAAACAAGGCCGTGCAGTGGATTAATGGTAGCAGCTGGAAGTGTAGCCTAGGAACTTTGACACCCATACTCCTGAAATTATATGAAATTATATGCCCTGAAAACACCAGGACTGTCTCAGACCCACTCTGCACTACCAACATTCTTCTCATAGGCTATGAAAATTAAAGAAAAGGAAAAATAATGTAAATCAATGTCTGATTCTACATTGCTTTCCCCTCTGAGGCTAAAAGACTTTTTCTTGTTTTAATTTTTTCTTACAGTAGATACTGGCAGGCTGAAAGTTGAAATAAAATAGGAAAAAATAACAAGCATATTTTGAGTGATTACTCAACTGGGGTCCTTTGTGACAGGAAATGCAGCTGCGTGACTAATGGGCCTGACTTTCTCTTGGCTTCCTTCCCCCTTCAAAGATCTTGTTTACTGCCCCAGCCAAATTTTTTTTTTTTTTAAATTGCTAGAAGCTAGCAATTTTCCAGGAAAAAAAAAAACAAAAAACTTTGCAAGAGGCAAAGGCAGTAAATCTTACAAAGATCAAGGGCTGCAGAGCTCTCCCCATCCACTCCTTTTAGCCTTCCAGGCTCTTGAGTCACGTCATATCTTCCCCCGCTCTGCTCCGAACATGTGTCTAGCAGAGCTTTCTGCTTTGGTGAGGGGAGGGAGTATGCGAATCACATTTACAGCATCTAACCCTGGAATTCATAAAGCAAAGACTAATTCCATTAAGGAAACCAGGGGCCTCCTAAGCCTCTTGCATTTTGTCTTTTTTTTTTTGTTATTTCTCCCCTCTCCCTCTTTTTAACAGCAGTTGTGTGCCCATACTCCATAATGACATGGCTGTTAAGTGTGAGCTACTTGGATTTGACACAGCATAGTACCATTAGTAAGGTGCCATACAGCTTTAAACGTTGCTTGCATTCGGCCTGCTTTGTAAGTCTGCTTTGCTGAGCTCCCCGGGACATGGCAGACAGGCCAGGACCTGAACCTGCCCTGAACTGGGAGGAAAGAGGAACCGTGTATCTGAGCTTCATGGCAGGCCCTTATCCCTGTAATTTGGTGCAATGAAACCCCAAGTTCCCCCTCAGAAACGTGAGGTGTTGAGAATATGGTGGGACAGAGTATCTAAACAAGAAGTGTCTTGTCACCCTTTGCAGGGTGTCAACAGGAAACATACCCTGAATGTCAGTGGTACTGAGCCCTGTGGAGGGGTACAGTGGGCTAACGGACGTGTCCGAGCTGTGAAGTGCTCCATAAAACACAGATGACATTTACTGGCCTGAAGGTGGGCACTGGCACAGGAGCTGCCAGCAGCAGTGCCAACACCAGCTGTGCCACAGAGGAAAGAGGTAAAACTCCATAGTAGTAGTACTAGGTTTGTTCCTCCAAAGGGCTTAGAAGCTCAGCCAGACAGATAAACAACAGCCTCAAAAATCTTAATCCAAGTGAAGTGGGAACAGTCTTCAGCCTTCTCAAGAGGCCCTTCTCTTTGGAAAGCTGGGGGATCAAGTCGTTGAAAAAGAGTTTGAGGGCTGCTCCACAATCTACAAAGCTGGCAGAGTTCCCCGTGCCCCGTAGCACAGGCTAAAAAAGGAGGTGAATATATTCATTACCATAAACTGCACAGAGGAACCATCAGAATGGGTATGCTAAAAAAAGAGATGAAACCTTTGCTTATGAATAGACTTAAAAGAATTGAATACATGTGTACAGAGGGATCATTTTCCACTACCTACAAGAGGAAAAATCTCTGGGGAAGTGGCTGATGCCAAATATTTTCTTATGCTTCATGTGTCAGCAGGGTCTGGCAGAAGCCCTTGAAAAACAGAGCACACATTTTGTGCAAAATTGAGAATCACAATTTCTGGTGATTTGGAGGGCTTCACTAAACTTGAGATGTTTCTCCAAAAATACAGCAGATGTCTGATGATGTACCAAGTTCTCAGCCTTTACACAGATCAGATGATGTTAAGATCAGCAGAAAAAAAATAACAGAATAACACAGTAAAAGGCTTCAGAGCTCTCCTGAAAAAAAACTAAACTGGGCTAGACAGACAAAAAAGTTAATTTCTCACAAGAGCTATAAAGTGATGGGAAGAGCAAGTTGTACAGCAAGGTTAGAGAGGAGCTGGATTGGGTGCAGAAGTGGTGGGCACAAGATCTCACTGAAATGGGAGCTGTGTTTGCGTAACCTGGCAGCGTGACCTGCCAACCCCAGAGCCCTGCCATGAAAAGACAGGCAGTAGACTTTGACTACAAAGCTTAACAATTCCAGAAACTGAAGGAGGTCATTAAGAAGGATGCGGCCCTGAGGTATCTTAACTCTACTCATAAGATGGAGTTGTCTGCAGAAGAGAACTGGTCAAATCCTCTTGAAACTATATGGGCAAAACTAGAGGTCAGTAACTTCTGTGCAATGAATGCTAACAAAAGCTGAGTGTCAGTGTGTTCAGACAGAGAGGCCTATTGACTTTTTTTATGAGAAGCCTGTGTTAGAAAACTGACCATAATGCACTTACTGCTATTGCTAAAATGGCCTGGCAAAGCCCTCCGTTCTCATGAATACAATGATTTTTTTTTTTTTTTCAGTTATGAATTTATGATTTGCAGAATAGGAGGGATTTGGTGGGTTCAAACTTCATCCCTAGTGCATTTGATGAAAAAGCAATGATGCAGTCAGAGCTAAATTTTGTATGTGATGATTTGCTTAAAAATTTTGCTTATGATGGGGATAAGACCCAGTGGAAAGTATATGAGCCTTTCACTGAGAATATTCTCAGCCTTGTTGCTGACTTCATGTGAAGTCACGATTGCCTTCATGTGAAGGCAATCCCAGGCACAAATACAGGTTGGGCAGACAATGGCTGGAGAGCAGCCCTGAGGAGAAGGACTTGGGAATGCTTGTGGATGAGAAGCTCAACATGAGCCGGCAGNCTGCAGGAGAGCAGGAGAGGGACTCTTTGTCAGGGAGTGTAGCGATAGGACAAGGGGTAATGGTTTTAAATTGGAAGAGGGGAGATTTAGGTTGGATATCAGGAAGAAATTCTTTCCTGTGAGGGTGGTGAGGCACTGGAACCGGTTGCCCAGAGAAGTTGTGGATGCCCCATCCCTGGAAATGTTCGAGGCCAGGCTGGATGGGGATTTAAGCAACTTGCTCTAGTGGGAGGTGTCCCTGCCCGTGGCAGGGGGGTTGGAAATCGATGATTTTGAAGGTCCCTTCCAACTCTAACCATTCTATGATTCTAAGTATGAATAGTATATCCTGGTTTGGAAAAATGATATAACTTCTCTTGACTGTTATTTCTACTTCCCTGAAGTAAGCTTACCATAAGGTAGTACAACTAAACACGTGGCAGGGCTTATCATTACTACATATTCTGGACCTACTAAGGTAAACAAGGTCTGACAATGAAGCAGGAATGTAAGATGCTTTCAGCAAAATACAGATTTAGCTCTACCACTCTAGTCCCATTATTCCTAATGAACGTGTTGGTACAAAATAGTGCCAAAACAAATTGGTAACTACTTAGAAAAACTGTGGAATTAGGCTGTGATCTTGTTTTAGGTCTGTCATATCAAGTCTTTCATGGAATCCATGAAGGAAGTAAACTTCTGACATTTTACTTGCAAAAAAAGAAAAAAAAAATTTATTCTTGCAGTCTTTCAATTCCCTGCCATCTTCAAGGGGGTCATCAGAGTCACGGGGGTCTTAAAAAAGAGTAAAGAAACAGACTCAAAGCACAAAATACTCAGAATAACATGACCTGCTACCCTGACAATTGTGGCTGTGACGTTCCAGTTCCAGAGACATAAGCAATACTGCCCGGTCCTTGGGATTCACTGAGCACAACTTATGTGATGTTGGTTGCAACTATTTGCAATTGCATAGTAGCACAACTTCTCTGAATTTTGCCTTGGAAAACCCAGTGACTTTAGGACCTCTGGCATTAACAACAGTCTGAGAATCTGAACAAAGTGCTGCAAAGTTCTCATTTTCTTGTGAACAGTCAGATTAAACTAGATGCATAATAATGCCAAACTTTCACAAGCAGCCTAAGCACTGGATATGCAATGAGGACAACTGCATTTCAGCCAGCCCAGAGACGGCTGCATTTGAGCCACAGGGAAGTAATGTATTTATGAACAAACTTCTTGAGCACTTTGAGATGACAACACTATAGAGAATCATTTAATTCATCCTTCCAACCTAAACCATTTTATGATTCTTACGTGACAAACTTCTTATTTTCCTGGTTTTGCTATTTTTCCTATTACTAGTGATTCCAAATGTCTTCAGTCTGCACTGGAACAGCAGTCTGTGACATTAAAAAAAGCCCCCAAGCAGAAGAAAAAAAAATTGTGATGGAAATTGTTCCCTTGCTCATGCTCAGAAACTCTTTAACATTCCATTTCCCTCTCTCTGGTTAAAAAGTGACTACAGTAATTTGATGGCATTAATATGGTTTTGAATTCTGGGCGTACTTTACCCATCAGTGGCATGTCCTGGGCACTGTGTTCTGTTGCAAGATGGTTGCCTTGCTGCAGGCTCCTGGCTGCCTTCACTTTCTACTCTGATGCTCTCCTGACTCCGGAACATCTAATTGCACCAGCAGAAACAACCAACCTGTGTTTCAAATTCTGGAACAATCTGGTGAATTGTGCTCCTCTTTTGTTGAACCCTTTAAAAAGGACTAAAAGAAGTGTGTTACCTAATAGTTAAATAATGAAATCAGAAGCCCCAGACTGCCTCTGGCCTGGGCAATATTACTGAAATTAGATCAGCATCTGCTGACTGTGTGAGGCAGCTTCACCCAAAATCTAATGCCACTGTGTTACACAATGGCCACAGCCTCCTGTGCCTTTGTTTCTTCACCTGTAACACGCAGACAGAAGCATTCAGCCATCCAGTGGGGTGTACTGAGAGAGTTCATTGACATTTCTGAAGACTTTGGAAAATCTTGGATGAAGAGTGCAGTATGAAGAGAAACTAGTTGATATTGCCTCTCCCTTTTTTAGTGACACCACTCCACTGTTGGTATTGTGCTCTCACAGTGCTGCGTTAAGCTTGCTTGAAGGACTTGATTTCACTTTGGCTTAAAATCCATTTCCTTCCTCAGAGAGGATGCTGGAATACACCTTTAAGCATAGCAAATCTCACATGTCCAGAAACTTTGCACTCAAGGCCCCTGCAATCTGCTTCCATCAGACCTTCTTTCTTAATATACTCAAAAAGGAAGGTGAAAACAGTTTAATAGATGCATGTTTTGCACAGCCAGCAGCCTCCTACATTTTGAAGGCCAGAGTGGGCATTCTCTGCCACAGCAAATGATTTTGCATAGATGAGCAGCTTTGGTTTATAGAAAACACTTTTAACCAGATACCTATGTCATTGCAGTTCCACAAGAAAAAGCAGAACTTCTGAGTTCTTGATAGTGAGGTATAGTCCCACATCTGGATATAGACTTCTGCTCCAGGAACTGAGATCTATGTCTATGTGCCTTCTACAGGTCTTGTGAATACAACGTCATCTTTGTTTCTCAATCTGTAAAACTGAGATTATAATACTCTCCTATAAAAGAATGGTGTAGGAAAGCCCAGTTTTTAGAAGGTTTTACAAATGTTAAATATCGGTTGTTTTGATCTTGTTTGTAACAAAGCAGCCCTACAATTCTTCAGTCTCTTCTCTTTAAAAAGGGATTTTCTCTTTCAGTCTTTACATTAATTAAATTGTACGAGGCAGTTTCATGAGCTAACCTCCCTTATGGCTTTTTGCAGTTA
This sequence comes from Pedionomus torquatus, assembly GCA_013398155.1. Lineage (NCBI taxonomy): Eukaryota > Metazoa > Chordata > Aves > Charadriiformes > Pedionomidae > Pedionomus > Pedionomus torquatus. The sequence goes on from VZRU01001935.1 coordinate 80,609, forward strand.
CAGGGTGGAGGAAGATGGGCGTTTAGACAGCAAGGAACAATTTTGCGAGTAAAAGTGAGGGAATTGCTGATAAAAGGCTTCCATATGTAACTCCCTGCCTGTGCTCTCAGAGCAGCTCCGTCTGTGATAACTCCTCTTCCAGGTTGTGTCTAGGACAGAACAACTCACATTCATAAGTTATCAGCAGACATCGAAAGCACACCCACACAAATGTTAGGTGGTCAAGCACATTCCCTGAAGCTCTTGAATTTCCCCCTCTGCCACAATTATTCAACTTGGTGATGGCATTGTGAATGGATCAGAGGAAGAAAGATCAATATCAGTACCAATTACAACAGGTAACACAAAATAATGAGCATTTGCATTAAGATGGCATGTTGTCAGGTCTAGTTTGTGGTTTTCTGTAAGTATCTCTATGCTAGAGCACCCCCTTTGCAGGGCAGAGGCCTTGAGGCAGGAGGATGGGGATATTCCTTAGGGAGTGGGGACTCAGCGATGAGGGCAACATGCACCAGACAGTGCTCTGTATCCAGGAGGGCTGTGGGCAGCTGTGGAGCCCCACTGGCTGCTGTAGCCAGACTGGGGTCTGAGTTTTGCTGGAGGCATGGGCTTGTCATGCCACTTCACTCCTTCATCTGTACACTCAAAAGACGTAGCACTTCCCTTCAACACACATGCTCATGTGTAGCTAATGGAACTGGGGTTATTGCAGCAATTTGGAAAAGAAGGAAAATATATATTGCCAGGCTGTATAAAGCATTAAGGCACTGTCGGCTTGATGTGGGCAGAACTCCTGCCAGATGAAGCATTTGCACCTGGAAATCCACAGGGGAGAAGACTGGTGCTGGAGCATTTGTGTTGCTATCAGCAGGGCAGCAGCTCACCCGCACGTACTCAGACTCCCAGGAGGCCAGGGCTCGGGGCTCCTCAAGGAGGTCAGTTTTTATATAGTAAAGCAAACAGTTTAGCTAATCAAGGATTTTTTTTTTTTCTTTTCTTTTCTGAGGCTGTTGGCACCCAGCCCTGTTACTCGCAATCTTTAATTTGTACTGTGGCTTCCTTTTCCCTGCTGCCTTCTCACTCACTCCAATTTTCCCACACGCTTATTTCCTAACTCTACCTCTTACGGAGGTCTTCATTTATTTCAGACCCAAATTTATCTCAATCCTACACAAAGCTGCTGTTAACTCACCATGTATTCCTGTAAGTGACTGTCATCACAAATTCATGAGCTTGAAAAGTTTATTAAAAGAATAAAAAATCAAGCTATTTTTTGTGTTTTAGAAAAAGGTTGATGACAACACAGGTACTTAAAAAGTAAATTTATTCATATGTGCTTATAGAAATTGATTGTGGATCACTTTGGACCTTCTTTTTTGGTTATACAGATGCCAGAGTCTCAAAACTGGGGTTTCAATTTCTTTCTTTTAAAGGATCTGTCTGTGTCCATGGTAGGGGTGGGCTGCAAGCTACACACACTACTCACAAGCTGGCCATGAAAAAGCCTGTCATCATAGAGCTTCTACAATAAGGGAGCAGATTCTGATGAAACAAAGTCACATTTTGACAGATTGTTCCTCCCACTTCCATGCTGCTGAGAAATAATGATAGAAAGTCTTTTTTTTTTCTGGGTAGCACAACTACACAGCACTTACTTGGTGTAATTTGTGTAGAGAAACCAATGAAGGCAACATGCAAATAAACATCTCAACTAAAAACCATAGCAAAATTCCAGTAAAAATACACAGCTATCTAGTCCTCACTTGTCAGCACGGCAGAGGCTGGCTTGCTCAAGGATTGATAATAAGAGGTGTAGGAACATAGGTGGGAAGTGACCTATCTGATAATCAGGTTCTGCCTTATTAAATCACCTTTTCTGAAAAGTTGTACAGAACCCAAAGTGTTCCTTACAGCAGCACACACTCTAGAGGCTGCAAAACACCATCATTCTGTAAGAAAAGCACAGCCTAAACCGCACATTTAGATCCACTGGATCTTGTCTAGTTTAAGGTAAATACTTCTCTTCCTTCCCTGTGGTTCTTCCCAAACCCCTTTCCACCGAACTCCTCTGCCTCTGAATGCAGCCCAAGCTGGCAGGGTAGCACTTTCCAAGTAATGAAGCAAGCTGCGAACAGCCAACAACGCCTGACACACATTCCACATATTTTCACTGTAAGTGTTCCTCACAGCCACTGAAACACAGGCAAAGAAGGGTTTTAATGAATTGGAGTGAGGTGGGGGCTAAAAGCATCATGAGGCACCAAGCTAGCAAGCAGCAGATGGCCTATGTGCAGGCCTTCTGCAAGGTGGGAGATCATTCTCCAGGTCCAGCAGACGGGACATGGTGTGCTGTTGTTCTTTGGCGGCCCCTGCAAAGAAGTCCCTCAGCTTGAACGGAGCCACACCTCAGGAAGTGGATCCTGCCAAGATGCACACTGCACACGCTCTGTAAGGCAGTCAGTCCAACACTTCTCATTAATTTCAGAATCCACCACCGAAGAAAATACAGCTCTTTATAAGGTGGGACATGTTTTAAAAGAACAGTTGGTGCAGATTCAACTGGTATAAAGCTGCACAGCTCTATTAAATACCAGAGGGTGTTGCTGATTTATACCAGCTGAGAAGTTGGCTAATGTTCTTTTGGAGCCACCACCTCTCCCATTCGTAACTGCCAGCTGAAACGCTGGGAAATGCAAGAAGAAATGAAAAACGGAGCACATTTATATGAAAAAGCTTCGATGCAAAACAAATGTCTGCTCACTGCACAAAAGCTGAAATAATACGGCCGTTATTGGAACTGTGCTACAATAAAACAAGCTGGATGAGTCAACCAGCAGTGCATCTAATCTCCACTGGCTGCCTTTCCGGTCCCCAAGCTCCCCATCTATTTTTATCTCTCCTTTTTTTAATATAGTTTTTGGTTTACAAGCAATAAATCTACAGATCTTGGGTCCCCTGTGTGCACTCTTGCCGGCAGGCCTCTCAGCTTTTAGGATGTTACCCAGATCCTTTTGGCTATTAGACTGCAGAAAATGGAGGTTAAGGAATCAAGGAACACTGTGGCCCAGAGAGCATGGCAGAGGCTACTGACAGCATGGGGCATGGCAAAGGTTTCCGTACTGAAGGTAAGCAGGCAACACAGAGGAGCAGTGTGGTATACTCTGCAGCTGGCCAGACCGTTCGCATGGAAGTTAGCAGCAATTTGCTCCTGGAGCACAGCACTGCCTGGTGAAGTGGGGCAAGGGCTGCAGTTGCAAGACTTTGGGATGCCCAAGGGAGCCCAGCTGTGCCACCGCCGTTTGTGGGAGTACAGCAAAACATGCTCAACTGAGAGATGTGCTTCAGTAAGATGCCTGAGAAGCTTTGGGATGAGCCTGGTTCTAAACCTGCAGGAACACACAGTTTGGACCAGTGGTCTGCCCAAGGTCCATGACACTGCGTAGGGCACATACAGAGAGAATCACGTGCTCATGATGTGCTCAATGGTCATGACAATGACTAGTAGAAGAGCTAACTCCAAAATGGCACTGACAGTCAAGAGTCTGCTACTGTGCCCATACAAGAACAATGAACAGCATCCCTTTTTTTTCCCAGGAGGGGAGATTTTTAGCTAGGTTAAATGCATCTGTTCCACCTTAGAATCTGTTACCCATTACAGGGTGTAATACTTAGGAGTTGAGAAAAAGACAATCTTCATTTCAGAATCGCTGGGCAGGTGATGGGAACTGCTTTCATGATGTGAGGTTTCACCGTTGTTTGTTGGCTGGGTGTGGTAGTGCTCTCTTGAGAAAAGTGTGGGTGAAATTTTGGAATCCCAATACTCCTTCTACATTTTTCTCTGGTAACCAAATTAAGATTCTAGCAGTGGAGCTATTATTTTTCTTTTTTTTTTTTTTTTTTTTTTTTTTTTTTGTTGTTGTTCTCTTTAATGGTTTCATTACAAACACACACAACTAGTCACCTCGAGCTCATACATGCTGGGAAACATCTGTTAATTGAATATTAAGATAGCCAGTGTTATAATGGACAGAAACTACTGGGATATGATGCTAGCCCACAGCCTTCCCTTTCATTCCAAGAGTACGTGCTTTAGGGAGCAAGGGAGAAGAGTATATGAATTTAATTTCAGACATTCACTTTTTAGGTGCCCCCGAGGGACATACCCATTTCCTATATAAGGTTTGGTCTGTTTGCAATTAAGCTCTCTTCTTTGCATATTTCCGGATAGATTAAAAATAGCAAAATCAGCTTATTCTTGGACTTCTGGAGATAAACAAACCCGTTGCTTCCAGGGGTTTTCAAGCACTGATCAGATTTATAAATCTTGAAGGCAGAATTTGTCCATGAATTTTTTATGCTGGATAAACAAGAATTTCCAAAGATAAGAGAAAAGGTAGTAGTACATTTCTAGAACTGGAGACCTTTTAAAGCAATTAACTTTTTCAGCATTCATTTTTAAATAAAACTAAATGTTGATAGAAAGTTAAGTTGAATACTCTTTATACAGAAAGCTCAATACCAGTTCAAACTTCTCCCACCCGTCTCTCAACCAATGGATCAATTCCAGCATTGAGAAGCTTGCTGAGCAACCATTACAGTTCTCCTCTTATTTTTTTCTGTTTGGATCACCATCATCAATCCATTTAATCCAAAATGTAAAGCTGTTTTTTTGTGATGCAGCCATCCATTCTCAAGGACCTTGACAGAAGCAACTAATTTATAACGCTGCCTAAATTGCTATCAGATGGGAATGATGCCTACATACATACATTCCTAACAGCCTCAGGTTGGACACACAATAGTGATCTGCACCTGATCATTCCTTCCCTGCTGTTCAGGTCTCCCCTCATTTGGAACAGGGGCCATTTTCCAAATGACTGCATGACCACTATGTTGTCTCCCAACATTATTGCTTCTTCTAGTTATCTTTTGCAGACTCCTTAGAAGCCAGTGGAGACTGATGAATCCATGGACGATGAGATGAAAACCACTGATACAGTGGTGTTACTTATTCACACTCTCTTATGCTGAAAACAGAACTAGGATTTAACCAAATATAACCAAATTAGCTTTCCTAAAGTCCAGAAAATCCTTAGGACTACTAACTGCCACTGGCTCCCTAGGAATTATGCTAATTTCTTCTGGATTTTAATTTTACTAGTAGGCTGGATTAAAGACTTGAATCAGCACTGAACTCTTAGTTGTGACAATTCAATCATGGTATACATTCACCTCCTAAGTACAATTTCTAATTCTCATTGTATTTGAGACTCCTCATCTAAAAATCAAATAATCTGATTAATTACCTAAAACCAATTCTTGATACACTTTTAGTGCTTATAGTATCTTCTACGTTGGAAGGGACCTTTAAGATCATTGAGCCCAGCCATTAACCCAACACTGCCAAAATTACCACTTCTTATATTGGGAACATACAGGGACAGAAACCAGTGAGAAAGGCTGTGATTCCAGTACAGTATAATCTGACGGAAACTGTGGCTGCATCAGCTCTGCCTCCTATAGCCCCTGATCACAATCCCCCATCTCCTTCCTTGTACCTGCACTGATGCTCATCTGGCCTTCCAATAAATTGGCCCAGGGGATGGTGAAAACTAATTTTTTAATTGTTACTTTTCAGTCAGTTTAGCTCCCTGAACTATGCTATTCCAGGGTCATGTGCTAAGGTTTTTGTTAAATATTCTTCAAAATGAAAGTGCTCTTGATCATCTGGCTTTCAGCAATACTAAGGACATTGGGATCGTTCTGACACCACAGCCTCTAAAGGGTCAACTCTCTGAGCTCCAAAATGTGCTCCTGCAGATTTCCAGGACATTTGTTGAAAAAAAAAAACCCAAACAACAGAGTAACCTCTTGTCCATCAAGCAAGATTTCACAACAATTACAGTACCAGGCACAGAGAACTCTGCCTGTCTGGCCTACAGCCACACCACGGGCAGCAAACTTTCCAGCTCTCACAAACTAATTAGGTTCAGGTCAGGTATGTGACTGAGAGAACTCCAGGGAGGGTGGAGGGTGAAGCAGGAAGCGGTGCTGATGATTCAACCAGGCATCATCCTGAAACCGTTTCTTAAGTTGTTTCTTCAGAAATAGCTTTGGATGTGAGAGGAAAGTGATCTTGTTTCGAAGAGTACAGAAAGGGAAAACTTTCTGGTACAAAAATGAAAGTGGGAAGGACTCTTTATTTAGGAAGTAGAGAAGCAACTGATTCATTTTATTATGACAGTTTCTGTTGTCTACCAACAGAGTGGGACAGGTAGCAAAAAGGCAAAAAATCTTCCAGTTTGTCTCAAGACAATTTTTCTAGTGAGAATCTAGAGATGCAATTTTGAAATATCACCACAGCTCCTGCACACCAAAAGCACAGGAAGAACTTCAATCTATGCCTGTACCTGCAATCAGAGCAATGAAAAAGACTCATTGCTGGGTTTTGTTTTAGCTACTACAAACCTTTTGTAGCATACACCCAGCTACACAGTGCTGCTTCGTGCCATTCTGTACTGTGAAGAATGGCCAAAGTTTAACACTCTTTCCCCAAAGCTGTAAAATTATAAGCTAGGGTTCACAGCAGCCACAAGCAATCTCAGTTCTGTCCCATCCCAACACTGCATCAGAGAGGCTGCTGCCAAGTTAAAGTAATGCAATGCCGAAGTATTCTTGTATTCTCCATTTCTTGACATCTTCAAATCACAGCTTCATGGGAATTCCCTTGGTCAAGTATAAGGCATTATGCTTAAAAGAGAGTGACCAGAGCAGAGCCTGTGGTTAGTGTTGTGTAGGTCATCCTTGCTTCCGCTGTGGGTCTTTCGGAGAATGCGACTTTACAATCAGCAGATGCAAAAAATGTCCAAGTGAACAAGCTACTGGATACTGCTTATCCGGTTTCAGCTCCAGCTTTTAGTTGCCCATGCCTCAGCTGTGTTTGTTATGTGACCTGTAACTGTACTAACTGGTGGAAACAACAGAAGTAAGATGGCAGACCTGTGATGGTGAGAGATGAACGTGTACTTCAGAGGATCAGGTGAATTTCAGGTCTCATTCCACCCCTGGGTCTTTCAGATATGTCAGTATAAGCACGTAAGATCTCCTATTAAGGTTTGCATTGAAAATCAGAAAAAACTTTCCACTTGGAGAGTAGCACAGCACTGGAATGGGTTACCCAGAGAACTTGAGCAATGTCCATCCTTGGATGTTTTCATGAATTGGCTAGACAAAGTCACAGCTGACCTGTTCAGTACTGGCAATGGTTCTGCTTTGAGCAGGATGTTGGACTACAGACTGCCAGAGGTTCTTTCTAACCAACACTTCTATGATGCTATGTGTCTCTTGGATCCTAGAGCTGATCTGATAAGCCATGTTTTGGAAGGATGCTGTAGGACGAGAGGCCATGACTGGTAATGTTCATCAATCCTGGAATGGTTTATGTGGAGAAAACTTAATGTCTGAACAGAGGCCTCCCTCACGTGTAACACCTCCTCTTGAACAGAGACTGAATGGCAGAGGTATTGTGAAATACTGCTTCTAAAGTAGCAGTACTTATGGAATGGTGATGATGCTCAATTCTCTTATGCAACCAAGGCTTCAGCAGATAAAAGATGCTAGCCTTCTGCAGTGCTCTTGTGACACCTTTTTGTAGCAGTGGTGAGAGCAACAGTGCTAATGTGTTACCAGCATGCTGAGGTGCTGCTCAAAGAAGGGAAGTTCACGGCTCAGCGAGAAGCTGGCATATACCTTAAATTTTTGTTTTAAGATGATATATCTAGCTAATTCCCACATTAAAAGGACCAGAAGGGACTGCACTCTTGCCACCATACAGAGAGACAGATCCCAGACTGGACTGGCTGCAGGAACACATGGGAGTTGTGCAAAAGCTGGTAGTTCTGTTAGGACACTTTTGTTCAGGCTGACATAGCAGAAATATGCACAGAATAGAGAAAATCCTTTCCACAAAACCACCCTTTGCACAGTTCTGTCACAGTTCATTCATCCATAGCTCTTTGCTGGTTCATTCCTGGCACACCTGTTTCTCCCCCCCATTCATAGCTGGCCTACACACTGCTGCAACACCCTGATCTCTGCCATTCATTTCATCTCTCCCATATCCCAAGTACATTCCCCTCTTTCAGCACAGAGATGTCAAGCAGAGATGACAGGACCTGAGAGGTGCACATACTAGTTACAGGAGAGAGCTGTGAGAAACACTAGTTAGAGCCAGAAGAGCGCTGGCCCCAGGTGAGAACTACTCCATTTGGCAAACACAGATGAGATGTGAACATGTCTCTGAACAAATCATGCTGAACAAACAGAGCTACCAAGCAAATCTAATGACCACAGCATATCACCTGGAGCTACCAACGTGCTATAGAAAATCTTTTCCTTGAACAGAGCCCTAACAACAGTGTACGTCAGCGTGACATGTACTGATATGGAGCTCCTAATGACCACAAGTTCTCTTGTTTATTAGCTTGAATAAATATTGAGCAGCTGAGAATGCTCTGGTGGGTCTGAATCTTAACATCAGACCTTACACAGGCACAGAAAAATATTTAAAGAATGAGATAATTTTGGAAAATGCTGCAATGTTTTTAACAGGGGATGTTTCTTGGGAACTTTTTGCTGACACAGCCCTAGTACCAGGACTACTAATGCTTCCTGGGACCCCCATGAAGCATGACCCAACTTCATCGCGCTCTAAGCTGGCAAGGATGTTTGAAAGTGTTTAGGGCAGTAGATCTTGTGATCTGCTATACATAATCGTTGTATTTGTCTCCAACACAACATATGCTTGATAGCCATAAATACATTCATCTCCGTTTTCTCCATAGAGAAGCCTAAGTATATTTAATGGAGCCCTAAACAATGAAACTATGATGGCAGTTAAATCGTAATGACACAAACCAGCAGGATGTATGCTCAAAAGGATTCTTCATGTCAACTTAATAGAGAGTAAAAGCTTCTCACACCCTACAAATACAAATAAAGATCTTTATCTACTTCCTAATAATGACATAAGGATAAACTCTGTCCAGTCTGCATACGTGTGCAAGAAACCTTCTCTTGATACAGCTCGTGTGCAAGGAACTAGCTTCAACTACAGTCTTACATGCTCCTGTTCTGCTTCCTCCAAAATTGTCCATTCCGTATTAATGCCTGGCTGCCAAACCACATTAATTCCATAGTTGTATCCCTGTCATAAGTCATTAGTTCCACACTCTTACTGCACATAATACATACATTCCACATTCTTTTCCTTAATATGCAAATCTTTCCAACCATGCTCCCCTTTGTTTTGGTGCCTCTCAACCCACCAGAATATGCAAAAGGGCTCACAAACTGATCCACTGATCCTCTGTGCAATATACTCAAACATGACCAATATGTTCTTTGTGATTCGTATGTGGTGATAGGAGAGATTTTGAAGTTCCCTCTCAAGCCTCAAATTGCTTAAGTACTGTCCAGATTCCTGACTCCTTTCATCTGCACCAGGCAGTTTACACTGATCATTATGAATTTCTTTTCAAGGCTCCTAAACAAGAACTGACTATGTTTACAGTAAAAACTTTTCCACTGGCCTAAAGCAGTATTCTGAGACAACACTGAGGCTAAGGTGAACCACCACATCCTTGCCACCATCTCCTGCTGTCAGAATCTCATTCGGACCTTACTGAGCTTATGGCCATACCTTGCATTCAATTAGCAGCAACAGTTACAAATACTTCTTTTAGGAAGAGCATCTCCGCCTTTTCATCTAAGTTATCAGGTTCCTGTCTTCCTTTCCCCCAAATCGTTTCTCTTCAAAATCAGCAGTTGGAACCTACTTCATAGTCATCTGGACATTTTATTCGATCCAAAATGTAGCAGAATGGACAAAGTGACATTGTGTCCCGACAAAATTCAGGGTGTTTCACCTGCTCCAGCCAGTTCTCTTATGTGGTACTCAAGACCTATCCTCCAGATTCATTGACACAACTGTACTCAATAGACGCTTGGCACTGGCAGAGCCCCTGATAAAACTCTTACATTTTGGACACTAAATTTAAGTAGTACATAATCGTACAACTCTGGCCCTAGGGTGTGAAGACAGATTTTGCCATTTGGAGGGCATAATGTACAAGACAATTCTTCCCACAATTCCTCCTATTCTCCCAATTGCAATGGCTGGCATCAGCTCTCTTTGAGCAGGGAAACGGCTGAAGAACAGCTGAGGACTGGGTCTCACCAGCCAGATTTGTCACTATTCTTAATTTGCACACATGCTATGGTGACGTGTGCATTACATATGCTTAGACTGCACGGCTGAATGCTCATATTATATCAAGCTGTGGATGATTTTACAGCTGGCTCTGCTCCTTGAGCACTGGGAGCAGCTCATGTGCGTTTCTGAACAGCAGACTACAGCCGAGCGGCTGGAGCTGTAATTCTCCAGCCCTATCTCTCCCCTGTCCCAACTCCCATGCCTCCCCCAAGCCCTGACATTCTTTGCTGCTTTGTTTATGCTGTAGAAAACATCTGTAAGGGTATACGGCCAAGGTGAAAGATTTTGGCAAGCAATTATTTTTCATAGCTCAGCTTAAAGGGAAAATATGAAGACTGCCCCTCCTCCTCACAGAAGGGGAAGGGTGGGGTTGAGAAATGAGATCCGACTGCAGCCTGGCCAAATAGCAGACTGGCTGTCCCACTAGCCCCTTTAAAGGAAAAGGGAATTGTTTTTTCAGCAGAATGAACCCTGTCGGAGAAGAGGAAAGGTGCTTTACAGGAACCATTTAGATAATTGTATCAGGACAATCTTCAAGATGTTGAGATGTGTTAGGATAAACATGATGTTTCAAGAGAATTTCTAAATCATCCTGCAGAGATTGTTTAAAACCAGGCTGACATAACAATAAAAAGAACACCCCCACACTACTAGGAGATGGACTCAATTAGACTGCAGGTCTTTTTCAATGTTTAACTTCTATGACTCCTTATAGAATTGGGGCCCTGTAAAGGGAAAAAGAAAAGTTAGCTTACTACTTTGTTGATTAACAGATTGACTTTCTCGAGCATTAAAGTTCTTTATAGGCCTACAAAGTATAAGCTGTAGGTAGGGAACTGCAGATTTCCCTGACAAGCCATAGTTTATTACTGACATTCTATAGTAGAGTAGAGAAGCTGATGGCAGCACATGCCACTTGCAGCTGTGTTTCTCAGACCAGCTCTGCAAGAAAGAGAAGGGGAGGTGAAAATTCCTGCTGGGAAGTGAAGGAATCAGGGGATGACAAGGAGATTCCAGATTTGCTTTTAGGACCTGCAAACAGACAGGCAGCACTTCATTCCTCCCTGAACTGCAGCCACTCCTAGATGAAACAGCAAAATCTTTTACCAAAACTAGGGAAGCTTAGGATAGGAGGCGAGGAATGGTGTGCTATTGTTTAACAGGAAATGGGAACAAAAAAGTCAGGAATCATTCAGAAGCACTGTGCTGCAAAGATAAATGAAAAGGTCCGCCTGGAACTGACGTACAGTTCAGTCCCCAGTCACACTCAGAACACTCCCCTCTTTTGTCATGAAGCCAGTCACTGCTTGCATACAAGGAAGCTCAGCTACTGCCAGATACACCCCACTGGGATGTAGCAGCTACATAACCCCCAGGATGGAGACAAACAAAGGTATCTTAGAGGTCTGAACTGAAAGAAGACACGGGCTGAGCACTCGGGATCCACCTATGACCTGTCACAAGCAATTGCACAGCTAACCAGTGGGAGAGGGCACTGCTGGCAGGGGACAAGCAGCCATGCGAGCACCCACTGCCTGTTCCACCTTCCTTTCCCTCTATCTGCTCTTCGCCCAGTCCTAGATAGGCTCCAAATTAATTTTACAACCTGGAATGCTGCTAACACAAATTATGAAAGAAAAACTCATCTTGAGGGAAGGCAAAAATCAGCTCTCTTCTCTGTCTCGCAGCTGTCCCCTCCTCCTCACCATGTGTTCCCGAAACCTGGGGCTGTTCCAAGCACTAAATGCACTGGAAAGCGTATCCTTGGGCCAGCTGTGATCTGATCATGGAGTGCTGGCTGTGGGTGAATTAGAAACCAACTGATCGGCCCAGGAACAATGCGGTCCCTTGTTAGGCTCCAAGAATGGCCATTGCCTTTAGCCCTCTGCTTCCTTCCACAGCCAGCCTTCAGGAGAGCAGGATGCCAGGAGGCTTCTGTGACATGCCCTGTGTCATCCTTTCCCACCAAGCATGTGCTGAACTACATCTAGTTTCTGTTTTGAATGACACGCTCCTTGTGTTGTGAGAGACTTTGGGTGGGGGCTGCTGCAGCCTTGTTGGAAGTGGATGCACAGCAAGCCACAGGCTGATACTGTTAGGCACATACTACTTATGTGCAAGTGGCTACGGGGCAGCCCCAGCAGCAGCACCTGGGACCACGGTTCCTCTGGAATCCCGAGGGCTGAAAACCTCCTGGGAAGCTGCTTCAATTCAGCCCCACAGAGCACTCCATGCATTGCACAGATCAGTCCCAGAAACCAGATTTTATCTGGCCTCACAATTTTGCCGATGTTTTGTAGGCTTTGTACATTTATTACATTAAGTAAGCATTATGGAAATTAAACAATGGCACAGAGCCAGAGTCCTCTGTTTTTCCCAGCCCATCTCAGAGCTAGTTAGGCTGTTGCAATTCTCAGGAGCAGATGCTGCAGAGAGGGGGTTAGTGGTGGGACATGGCTCGGTCTTCTCACTGGCAGTATTCTGAGGAGGAACTGAGAGCTGTCTGGAGGGAGAACAAGCCATAGCAAACACAGAGATGAGGCAGTTTACAAAAGACTGTAGAGAAATTTAATCCTGGTGCACTAACCAAGTCTCAAAAGTAATAGATCTTTGCATTTGTATTAAAGTAGCGTGCCAAAGCCTCAATCAGGATTACCCACTGTGTTTGGCGGTACAACCCCATCTTCAGGGTAAATATGTTCTGCCAATCAATTCCCACTGCAATTTTGATTAGACACAACATATTCCTTGCTTCCTGCCCTAAACAGCTGCCATGTTGTACCACAGCTGCATTTCAATAGTGGATAAAGGACCTAGCAAATTTCAGCATAAATATGGATCTTAAATTGGGATCCTTGCAATTAAAAAATACTGCAGCGGTACAAGACATTGCTAACTGTTGTCGTGGTTTCAGCCAAACTGTTAATAAAATAAAAACTACAGGCTTATTCTGGGCTTTTTACTTGTCTAAATTGCTTTATAAGCTAGGAACACTACATACTCCATATAGGAACTACTTGATCATTACCAAAACAGTCACTTGCCTGGTGGGCAGCTCTTACGAGAATACCAGTGCCAGCTCACAAAAGAAATAGAGCAGAAAGTTAATTTTCCTGAAAATTAGTGTTGCTTTGGATAGCTGTAATAAGTTTCTAATCACGTCCAAACTGATTCTGCAGCTGTGGCTCAAACATGTATATACTTTTCCACTCTACTGACTTTTGCTGTGGAACTTCCAAAATTTTGAGCTGAAACATCCCTGAAGCTGGCCATGATATTCCTCTGTACTCCATTTGCACCAGAAGTGAAATTTCCCTGGCTAGATCAGGCTGTAAAGCTTGAGACCTAAGTAATTAAAACACACAGTGAGATGCATGCAGAGATGAAATCTTTTATGAAATGTGTAAGTCAGGAAGAACCATATACTGGGCCATCACAACAATGAATATAGGGTAGAGTCACTGAGTATAAAGCCAGCAAAAATTTAACATGAGTAAGTTTTACTAAACCTTAATCTCCATTCTACAAAGTGAACTATCAAGATTTTCTTGATGCATTGAACTCAATAAATTTGCTTTGAATAGTCGTATGTGTGTGACAGAGCGAAAGAGAATTAGGCTGGAATGCTATAAGGATGTAAGCCAAGCTCTCAGCATCTGGAAAGCAGAAAGCAGAACTATATTTAGTGCACAATGACTTGCAATAATTTGGGGG
>VZRU01001935.1:94606-119707 GCA_013398155.1 Pedionomus torquatus
GGGGGGGGCAAGAAGGAAGGAACAAAAAAGAGCAAGAAAACAGAACAAAACTTAAATTGCCAGTGTTAGGCAATTAAATGAATTATAAAGAAAAAAGAACAATCAGTCTGCCAGAAGGATAAATGAAACCCTGGGGTATATGTTATTATAAAAGCTTCTACAAGTAGAAACCCTGTATAGAGTTAGCAGACATATTTATAAACATGCTACAGATAATGCATACTTGAGTATAAATACCACCTCAAAGAATTTCTGGCACAGAATAGTTAGGGCATTGACCTCTGTTGTACATTCACTTCCTTTATGTGCCTGAAATGGCCTAAATATGTTCCTTAGTTAGGCATGGGAAACTTTTTCCATAAGGCAACTGCATCTGCAAGGGTGGTGTAGCTGTACTTGATTATGAACGTGTTACAAACTCTTAGCAAGGCATCTGTAGGTTACCATGCATCCTCTACACCTACTTGTAAACAGAACAAGCACCAAGTAAAAGGCTGCCTTTTATAGATGTGGGACATTCAAAGTGAAAATGGTGTAAAACTTTCTAAATTCCTTGCTGCCATTATTCTATGGTTATAAAAACAAAGTATTGAACAATCAAATTCCCCTTCCATCACTTAAACAGTTTTTGTTTTGCCCTTCACTTGATTTAAACATTTCATCAGCTCTTCAATGTCACTCTTTTTTCCAGGCAATTTCTCAGACCCGAGATCCCGGCATCCCAGAGCCTCCATCTTCAGTACTTTAAAGGACATCTCAAGTAACAAAGGAAACCTATTTTCATTAAAGCTGAGGCACTGATCAGGTGCACTGATGGTGTTTAAAGGAAAACTAAGATGAAATTAAACAGTTTTACTGACAAAACAGCAGAAAGACACCCATATCTAAAATTGCAGAAGTATTTTCTGGTGTTCAAATTAATCTAGCTTTCAGCTTCTGGGCAGCATTATGCTGCCAAGAGAATTAAAAAAGTGAGCAGGAAGTGTTACCTTTGCACAGGCACCAAGTTCCTAAACTTGGTGAAAGGCAGCAGAGGTCAGGGCCTATGAGCTGGGAAGAGAAGCTGGGTGCTGCCTGCAGCATCAGGGGAAGTGCTGCTTGGCGCCTTTGAAGCACAGACCAAAGCTACAACCATTTTGAGAAGAAGGAGGGAGTGCTTGTAAGGTTTCCAGGCTTTGGCTGCCAGTCTTTACATCACTTGTATTTATAAGTAACAGACTAAATAAATAAATATATAAAAAGATATCTTTCTGAAACAGGCGCTTTAGGAGGAACTCAAAAAACAGCAGCCATTTTCCATCTGGCTTCAACACCAGCTAACATTTGTAGGGACCTGAATATCTTCTTATTTGTAAATTGCAAGTTGTGTCTCTTTAAATTAAAGCTTTTGTACATTATGCACAGGTAAAGGCTGCTTTTGAGATGCACTCTCCCTGACTCTCTATGTACTAGAGATGTATGTACTCGTATGTCCTATAGCACTGTCCCTAAGGGTGAGAGGAGAGATCTTGTTCCTTGTTTTATTAAATACACAGTTTCTAGGCTAGACTCTACCAACTAACATACCGGCATTTGTCATATACGTGTACATGAACTGGAGCAAGACCAAACCTACCCACAGAAGTTCAGAGGGGAAACAGAGCAACATAAAGGATTCACAGAAGCAGGTATGCTGAATAAAACGATTGAGGTAACAGCTACAGAGGCTTAAGAAGCAGCAACAGAAACTGTAGCAATGCCTATGATGCAGTATGCAAAGGTAATGTTAGAAACAGTCCTGTAAATCATTGTATCGCTCCTTAAATTGATAGAAGGATGAAGGAAATATGTACACTTAACTGGCAAAGCAAAGAGACTGGAGCAGAGCTGTGCGGTGGGATCAGACTTGTCCCACCAGCAGAGATTACAGTGTCTAGGACAGAAGACGAGGCACTGCTGCTCTTATTAAAGCTGACATGGAGCTTTTTCTTCCTCACGCTCCCCTCAAGCAGAGCACTCACACATGTAGTGTTTTCAAGGTAAAACATATCAGTTTGAGGCATTATAAAGGAAAGCTGCTAAAGAAAACTACAATTACAACCAAGCAGACTTTGATACATTTTTTACATGTTTTGGGCTCTGACATCCAATTCGAATCAGAACTGCTGTCTGCAAACACCCTGCTGAAGTCAGCAGAAGATGAGGATTTACTGTAATCACTACAGCACTGGGCAGTAAGCGAGGCTCGTTCCTGAACTGTTTCATAAGAGATGTTAACAGCCTCAGCTGGGTGCTCTTTGTAGTTCTGGCAGAGGTCAACTCTGTCTCTAAGCACAAATCAGAAAAGTAAATCTAGTCTAAACAATTCTCTGTACTGTTCCAGAAGCAATTAAAGGCACTTTGCTTTGTGTATTTCCCCCAGGTGTGAGCAGACACTTCCCACAGACTGTATGCACAGCAAGAGCTCAAAAAGTGTAAACTCTTTGCAGAGAAAAAGGAAAAAAAAAAGTTACTTTGGGCACGTAAGACTGAACTGGCCAAAACACTGCAGGATCAGCTTCTGCAGGCAACCTGTACTTAGCGGAAAATGGAGGTAAAACATTTCCAGCTCAACTCATCTAACTCCATCATGCTCTTTATTAGCAAGGTAATGCTAACAGTTAGATATTTACTTTAGATTTGGTATTATTTAGCTAGGAATAAAAATGTAATGTGCTTCATCAACATGTCACATAAATTCATGGCAGAGATACTGGCATGCAGGAAGCTTAAACCATCCCTCATCCATAAGCAGTACCTTTGTAAACCAGTAATGACGTGAAAAGGATAGAAAGAAGTGAGTACAAAGTGAGCCCTCACACATTTTAAAACAACTGTCTTTCATAAAGAGCATTTGGTTGTTTCCTCATTCATGACTCTCCAAAAATGAAATAATAATATAATTACGTATAGGTATTTCTATATACCTTCAAACTCCCCTTGGTTTTGCTAGGAGTCAGCACCAGCGGTCCGGAGAATTCAACACATTGTCCATGAATCTCCAGTGTATTAGCACTGGCATGTTATTAATTCTTCAAACCAGAAATCTACCTTTGCAGCTAGCACTCATGATGGGATGAAATGTGAGTAGCTCAGGGAATCAAGATTTTCTTTTATGTGTTTGGGGTTTTTTGGGTTTTTTTTGTTTATCAAAACTGACACATTCATGCATAGTGCATCTCCGCACCCTGGTGTAGCACAACTCCCTACACAGCTGTGGCATGAATAAAGGAAAAAAACTGATTTAGGGATAGCTTGATTAGAAAAAAAAACCTTTCAAAACTCTGATGTTCCCTGGTGTGGCTCACATCACAATCACACAGATGTAGGGCCAGAGCTTACACAGTAATATGCACAGGCAGAGGACTAGTTAGGACAGCAATAACATCCAACTGATGAAAATGTATCCTGAAATCTTGGCCTTAGTCTGTGGCTACAACCTTTAATCCCTGGTTTTATTAATGTAACACCTTCTAACTGCAAAATATTCCCAGAAACAAACTCCCAAAGTATCTGTTTAGAGCAGTGATAGTGACTGGCAGAAAAACAGGACTGGAGAATGCTTGCTTTGGCCTAGTTGAGACCTTTGCACACTATGAAGCATACCTGCTGCTGTAGGATGCCAATAGCATGTGCTGGCACCAGTGGTGATTTTGTTGCAGCCTTGCAGATCTCTGTGTCTGGTTTCTGAGTAGTGCCAAACACTGCTTGTCCCAATCTGCCCTTGAACAAAAACCCTTTTCACTAGTGGTTCATCTACACCCATTGCTACTCTCCACCAGCAGCAGCCAGCAGTTTTAATTTTCCTACTATGGAGAAGGAGCGAATGCATAAAAAAGGACAGTACTTTTATCCTGGAAGAGATAAGACTTTTTTTTTTTTACTGTACTGTGACTCTCCTGGTTACTACCAGCCCCAAAGAGTCCTATTTCATAAAGGGGAAGATCACAACTAGCAGCAGAAAGAAGAAACACATTCACATATGCTGTTGCAACCAAGCAGTCTGCATGAATCACTCCAGCTTCTCAGTAAATTCTCAAATAAAAATCAATTGCAGTGGTTTTGCATTGGAAGAAGCAAGGCACAATTAAGGGTTGAGACTTGCTGAGGCTGCAGAGGAGCTTCCAACTACATGTTATATTCAGAAAGCGGAGATACCAATCTAGAATGCTTCAAAGAAGCAAAACAAAACTTTCTTCTTCTGTGTCCCCTATGTAAACACCAGATAACCCCCACCTCCACCATCAGGTGGGTTTATTATTTATCACTAGATTACCTTTATTTAGCATGGGAAACTGAAAGGTGTCACCCTGAGTGCTTTAAAAGGAATTTTTGGCACAGCAATCCAGACAGTGATCAGATTCTCTAAAACATAATTTATGTTACAGCTCAAATTCCTCCCTATAGATTATACCAGCAAAGAAGGGGGTCCCAAGACTTCTGTGGTAGCATAGCATCAGCTTCTGGATCTTGGTGGAAATGTCTTGAGTTCTGTGATAACAGAAATGATTCAAATGTTTTTAATATGGTAAAAATTGTTTCTCCACTCTGACAGTGGCTTGGAGGAAAAGTCAGGGCACAGGAAGAGAAGCTAGTTGCAGATATTTGGTGCCTAGCTCTCATTCGTAACATGACTACCCCAAAGAATTAATCCAGCAGAAGATAAAGTACACAAAGATTTACTTCAAATCATTTTCTTATACATATCTACAGGGAAGGGAATGGGCAGCTGGTTGTTTTCATCAATGAAACCCTAAGCAGGAGGGATTCTCTTCTGGGTACACAACTGTTCTAAGGCCATTTTATACTTCAACACAGCTTAATAGACCAGAGAATCAGAATTGTTGGGATTTATTCAGCTAACAAATATTAAGTATTCTGGTTTCATTAATAGTATCCTTTTGAAGTTACAAAGAGTCATTTAATAAATGAGACTACACTTACATATTCAATTCTGTCCAAGATCCTAGCTGAAAAAAAAGTCGAAAGGGTCATGCCAACCTTCAGCTGCTATCATAGAATCATTACAGAATAGTGTATAATTAAGCCCTATTTGCAGTTTCATTTTAAAACACATCCTGGCCTGGCCGCTCTTGACTAAACTTGAGATGATTTGGCAGCATTGTGTGGGATTACACCTTGAAATTAGCTGAACGTGTGCAGGCCAGGATGAAGGTCCTTTGGTTGTGAGATTCAGAAGCAAATGCACAGGCAGGAGCTACAGCTTTGTTGTGAAATGGCAGGAACAGAGCAATGAGGAGGAAGTTTGCAGAGTACCTGGGAGTGCTGCGGCTGCCTGGAGCTGGCACTCCCAGTCTTTCACTTTCCTGCCCACCAGACATGTCTAAATAACTTGAGAAAAACAAGAAGCAAAACAATAGGTGACTGTAGTGTGAATAATAAAAGCCTGGCTTCCCTCTTGGAACCTGCCTGCTGCTCTTAAACTGCCCCAGCTGCGCTCTCACGGTCCAGGATGTCAGCACAACTGCTCCAGTGAATTAATGCCTTGTGCTCGCTCTGGGGCCGTCTATGGCACCCTTTTATAGACTGCATTGTAAGACTGGGGTGGGTTTCTGGGACAGAAGGTCAGCACAACCTCTCTGCTCCAGAAAGCTGGGTTCTGCATGATGCTATTCCAGCAACAGAAGAAAAAAGACACCAACCAAACTTGAAAATAATACTGCGTATAGGATGTATTGAGTTGCCAGCAGTACAGTGCTTTGTTCCTAGCAGGAACAGGTAGAGCAGATATTAGAAATACTCACTGACAGATCTTGAGGGATCTCTGGTCAAGCAAAAGTTTTTCTAAGTATATAATAGACTGCGTGGCTGTATGAGCTGACTCAGAGGCAAGGGCCAAATTAGTCCTAGCTGAAACTCCATGGATTTCAGGCAGCTCCCCAAAATGACTTTGTCCGTACAACAGGGTGCAGTTATCCTTTCAATACCAGGAGCGCTCATGTGTCCGAATCATTCCAACCTAATATTGGACTTCACTTACTGTGTGTTTTGATTCTTTAGCATTACTGAGAGAAGGTGAAAAAAGATACCATACAACCATCTCATGTAGTTCTTTTTGTAAATAGCAGTCAGTTCTTCAAAGGCTGGTGTGCTGTCCCGCTGCCAAGTACAACTGCACAGTTTTTCCCTGTACTCTCAAGTTCCCAGTGACAGAAGAGCAAATCACAAGTCAAGCCTGCTCCAGACCATGTCTCAGTGGCTACCAGGAATCTGAAAAGGCACATCCTTCCTCCCATGTCAGTGCAATCTGCATTCCCGTAGTTTCTACAGATCTTTGTTTTGGAATAGAAGAGTGAAATCACCAGGGCTGTCACCTCAGTACTTTCCATCAGGTTCAAATCCATTTAAAAATAGGCACAAAGGGGAAAAGAAACGATATACTCCTCCCTGATTTATCTATTAATAAATAGATAGAACAGTTATATCACTGATGTTTTGGAGAAGGATTAGAAAAGTTCATAGTCGAACAGCACCATCCAACATATGGCAGCAGATGAAGGCTGCCTTTGCCTCTCACATTCACTCTGAATCCTTCTAAGTCATCCCTGCCAACACAATTTGATTCTTAAGGATCATTAACATTTGTCAGAAGAGCAAACCTCTCACTTATGTAATAGGTTACCTTGCACCAAACAGCAGGTATGAAAAGTTCCCTGGGGGAAGACACCTGCAGAGTCTGTTCCTTGACCTTCAGCTCTGCTGCTCCTATAGATTGGCTGCTGTTTGACTCAGCACTGCACAAGCAGAACGTACTCAGAGTATGTCTCAGGAGCAAAACATTGTCTCTGCTGAAAATGAGCAGCCTTGTAGATTCACTGTAAGAGCCAATCAAAAAGTAAATACACATTAAAAATATTCTATCAATGAGCAGAGGTCCCCTCAGCACAGCCTGGAGCACACTGTAACTCGCATGTCACCGGTACAGGTAAAACTCTATTTCTTCTGACTGCAGTAGGTAATCTAATTCAGTTTATTTCAGCTAAATGTAAATGGACTCAATTAAAAACTTCCACCAACACTCTTACACCTTAATTTCTGATTTCCTAAGCAAACATAGACGGGACTTCCCAAGGAAACGTACACAGATGGACTTATCCATAAGTGTGTATAGATATGGGGATTTAGATGTTCTTTAAAAAGAAGTAAAAAGGAAAAAGCAGATGAGGGAGTTCTAGTATTTATCAGGTCAAATGTTTACATGCTGCAGAAGGAAAAAGTATGCTATTGATCCCAGTATAGTAGCTTTCCTCACATCCTTCAAGGCTCATCTGCTCAGTGTATCAGGCACTTCTGTTATCCTGGGAGATACAGTGGCAGACTTGCCAACAAAGTGGAGAAAGGCCACTTGAAATCTTTTTCTTCCTCAGGGCAGTATGGGCATACTCTCAAAGAAAACAAAGCTTCACACAGTACACCTCCCCAGTGCCATCCACATATTAGCAAGCATGTACTTTACACTGGAAAGTACGGAAGGACCTTGCCACTTTAAATAGTCCAGTGAATTTTTTGTTCTCAGGCCAGCTGGAGCTCTTTGCTGGGATTGCACTGAGGTGCCCTTCCATTACATGTACATACTGGGAATTTTTGATTCTTTTGCTCTTCTTCCCATCCATAGTTCAACTTCTGTCAGCTTATAAAAGATCTGCACTTGGTTAATGTTTGGAGAAAAGGCAAGAGAGAGCCTGACTGTGTGCACACTATGCAATGACCGACTTATGCCAGAACTCAGGACTGAAAGATTGGTACTAAAGATGTGGTAGCTCACAGGAAAACCAAAGAAGTCAAGTGTCAGGAAGTGTGGAAGCTGAGATACGTAGTTAGAAGAGCATCTGCCACTGTGAGAGGTAAAATCTGAAAGCAAAGAGGGAGGTTCTGTTTCAGAAGGAAGCAGTCGACACTACATGATCAGTATGGCAGCAGGACAGACACAGCTGGATTTCATCAGGATTCCATCTTCCTATGAATGGCAACAAGAAGCTGTCTGCAGATACAACTGAATTAGAAAGGAAAGCAAAACCCACATGACATTCAACCTGCCTGGAAGAAAATGGGACCTGCACAGTTGCTGTGGGACACAGGAGCGCAGCATCCTCACTAGCAGTAAAAAGAGAACTTCTACATGAAGTGATCACCCCTTGCTCAGCTTGAATCACCTTGAATCATGAATCCCTCTTGACCTTCCTTGTTACTGTGGCTCTGCATTCATTGCTGAACTCCCTACTCTTGAGTTAAGGCCCAGAAGTATTTTGGGAGTGAGTAAATCTATTTAATTTCTCCCAAATGTCCCATCTCAAAAAGTAATGGCATAATACCTGGCTCATTCTTTCAGCTCCACCAAACAATGACTGCCAGGAAAACAGCCTGCTTTGGTCATTCCTCATAAAATATAGTCACCTCTTTGATACACAGCCTTCTTTTTACTTAGACTAACTGCTTTTCTTTTGGGGTACAAATCTTTGCAGATACCCTTGGTTTCAGCCAGCTGTGCTCCTCCCCTGGAGAGCAACTCATTTCTTATGGGAAACAAATAATTTTACATTTGGAGCATTTTACAGCTGGAGCATTTCCCAAGTCCTTCCAGTTCTAGCGTTACCATTTTTCCTGACAGCCTGCACAAAAGGACACAGGCACCCATCTGCAAGGCAAGGTACTGGTCTTTGTCTCTCAAACCCCAGACTTTCTGTAATCAGTTCCAGTAAATGGTAAACCTGGAAGAGGAAGATAACTGTGTCACTGTGGTAAGATGGTCAAAGTTGCCATGTAAATACAGTGGTAATGGACTTAAAAAAACAAACAACAGTAAATGAGAGAGTTATTACCTCCCTGCCAGAAGTGTGAGTCCCTCTGCTACAGCACCACTTCACAAACAACTAGGTGGGCACTAGGTACATGCAATGGTCTTGAAGCAGACATCTGAGAGGAAGCAGCTAGTGAGGTATGAAAATGGTCTGGAAGATCCTGGTAAAAGAATCTGATGCACAAAGTAAAAGATTTCTCTATGTAGCTCTGCTCATTCATCTATGGTGAATTGACCAAGACCAACTGTATGGCAACACTCAGCCCGAGGATTATCTCTGTGGGATTACAGTGAAGAGGCTGGAGCAAGGGAAGAAAGCAAGAAACTCTTCAAAGTATCATAATAAGCCTAAGTGAACTGATTTCCCTTTGGAAAAATGCTACTTATTAAATGAGTTTCCACCAAACTCTGGGAGAACTTTAAGAATGCCCCAGGGTATTTTCTTCTTTTTTTTTTTTTTTTTTAAAAAAAAAAGGACCTGTACACTATTCATAGCCCCTGTTATCTGTTAAAAAGTGAGACACTCACTGAATGTCACTCTGCATGATGGGACAGGGTTTTGTTAGTGAACTTCCTTGGGATTCTGTATGTGATGGGAGGTACTATATAAGATGAGAGCAAATGGTTTCATGAATAAGGCATCAGATTGATCATACGACATGTGGATTCAATTTCTGCCTCTGGTACAGACTTCTATATACCAGTTCAACTTTTTTGCTATATCCCTTCTGAGTAAAATTACAGTAACACCTCCTCACCACATATTAATAGTTTACCATTGAGAAATTCATTCCTATTTGTACTCAGTCCTGTACTAGGGAAGCAAATGGCAAAGACAAGAGTGCCTGCATTTGTGTACTCTAAGCAGCCATTGCAAGTCCCCTGAAGGATTCTGACATACAATCAGTTATACAAAGTGGGCACCAAATGGGATTATTTAAACCAAAGAGCCTTAGTAGCAAATATGGCCTTGCACAAGCTTCTGCAATGCTGTAAATCTTGCTTTCAATGATTTTAGCTTTCATGGATTTTAAATGATTAAGCAAAAGTGTTACAATGCACGTTCAAGTGGCCTTTAATAAACACATTTTACTTTAGAAAGGGTTTCTTACTGAGTCTACCAAGAAATATTTGCATGTGAAATGAAGAAATTTGTATGAAAACAGGTTTGCTTATTTTAGAAGGCACTGCAGCCACCCACTGTATGGCTGAGTTTCCAACACGCCACTACTGGATGCCAAGGAGCTTCAGGAAAGGAAACAAGAAACAAAATAGGAAACTGAGCTGCTTAGCTTCTTTTCACATTAATTGCCAAAAGTGGGCAGCACCACTGAAAGAGTCTTGCATAAAATCTTCTCTTGACTCAGAAAGCTTACTGTTTATTTCCTACCCTGGAGTCTATGCATAGAAATCCCAACACATTGTAGGAAACAATATTAACGCTATGTTTATTCAGAAAAATAGAATTATTCTTCAATGACAGAATTAGTAGGTTTAGGAATAAAAATAAGATGCCATATTATTATTGTACATTTTCATGTATTGAAGCAACAATTCTCAGAATGAAAAAAACATCTCTTGAGCAGGCTAAGCATCAGTGTAGCAGTTAGGGCAATACCACATAAGTGTCTTGTACAGAAAGCTAGAATATCACCTTTCTAAGTACAGTATAGGTGGAAGTCATACAAAAAAGTATCCTTAACAAGCAGGAAGTGGTGAGACCCTATTTTAACATCTCATCTGACAGGGGCTGAGATGTGTGCTGCTGTGTTTATATCCTTCCAGGGATGTACTTTAATTCCAAATCAAGAAGGAACATCACCATCTCCTGAATCATCAGCATCACTTCCTGCCTTTCTATGTGCATGTTCATAGGAAATCTTTCATCTAATATTTTTCAAAGCCCAATCCCACTTGGCTAGCAAGCTTAGGCAAGATCCAGCCAACAACAGTATAGGCACAACATGTTTCAACAAAAATATTTGTTGCAAGAACACTCTTTGATTCATTTGCCCTTCCTTGGCTGAACCTCAAGTACACCCATTCTGATGCGCACTTGTGGAGTGCTGTTGCCATCTCAGGATCTAAGTTCAATTTCTGCACTCCCAAATTACTCCTTCTGGCTTTGAAAACTATCCAGGTGGCTGCACAAGGGGCTACAGATATTACAGGAAGATGGCAGAGCTGGTGAGAGGACCTGCCTGAGAAGCAAAGACGGGGAGGATACCCACACTCTACCAGCCCATCCCCATTCGATCTGCCTACAATGTGCTGTTGTAGAGAGTTTGCAGTGAAGCTGAGGATTTGGCACTGACATGGTGTGGAATAGTCATCAGATATTTAAAACAGAACTGAGAGAACAAAGAAGGGCTTTGTAGTGCAAGGCAGCACTGAAAACCCTGAGCCTCTGCCAGCCAGCCGGCACGGAGTGTTTGCTAATGTACACAGTGGAGTGCATTCCTCTCATTTGATTACATGACAGTTTTATATACCAGGTATATGCAGAGGGGGGTTTCTTAACCCTTTCAGTCCTCTGCCATTTATAAATCTTAAAGAGACTCACAGTGGTTTTGTTTTGGCTATCCTGTACATGCATGCAACTTCAGCCAGGAAAGGCTGCACATGTGCTGTGGGCAACTGGATGTGGATGTATATGCTAAAGTACTCTTACCTATGTTGCTAGAAACAGCAGAAGTAATTAAACATGAAAGAATTAGAAAACTAATTCACTCCTTACTCATGCTATAGTATTCTGCATCTCCCTTGATTTAAGCAATGAGTATAAAGAGGCTTGCCTAAAGGAACACAATCATTCTCTTTTCATATTGTAAAGTGAAGGACACAGATACCTCTATTGCAACCTCTACTTATTAGAGCAGGGAGAAGGGATCCAGGAACACCCTGCTGGATAATGCCACGTTCTACCATGTACTATATTACATGGTTTCTACTGTAAAATGAGGATAATCATATGTGCCCTTCTTTGTGAAGTTCTTTGAGATCTATGGCTAGAACATGTTGTCTGCAAGTAGGCGATGCTCTCTATTCATCCAGGCAAAAGGACCTCTCATTCATACTATGTGAGGCATACCAGTTGGGTGCAGGACCAGGGCCTAAATTGCAGGGGCCTTGGGTGCTTCAGAGCCAAGTAGCTGAGAAAGGCAAAGTATCCTTACTTTCCTGTTCTGCTAATGCACAAAGTAAATTTCTTAGCCATAATTATAATAATACACAATTACATTTTCAGAAGATGTGCTGTGATGCCTTTCATAAACTCTAACCTGTAAAAACTATTAAGTTATAAAGTTAAAAGATTAACGTCTGTTAATTAAGTTAAAAGATCAAGCGAGACACTGAAATAGATGTTTGTGGTTAAAATCCTCAGCACCCATACCAGTGCCTGTATTTTTAATGTTGGTAGCTCATAGACCAACATCTAATTAAGCACACAGAACCTCTGCAATGCATTTAACTTTAAAATATTTTCCTGCTTAGCCACCCAGGGAAATGATCAGGAGATGAAAGTTAAAGCATCTTGCCCAACATTTGGGTGTCAGAGGTAGGATTAGAATTCATAAAGTTCCTACTCCCATACACCAAGTATTTAACAAAGCAGGGTTTGCCTTGTAGGTAGACAGAAGTGTTTGGGACTGATGTCTGGAACCAGATGGACAGAGAGCAAGGAAGGTGAAGGAAGGGAAAGGAAAGGGGAAGGTTATTGCAATGGTGGAAAAGAGAACACATGGGCAAAGAAGGCTGGTGAAAGATGAGTGGGAATAAAGGCAAACCATGCCATCGACCTAAGCCTTCAGAAGTTCTTAGCATTATGAGAGTGACTTCAAAATAAGTCCCTAAACAAATGGGTGCACATAAAGGATTTGCGAGAAAAGCAATGGGAGTAATTCTGCATTTTTGTCCACATGAGCAGGCAGGCAGACTCTTGAAGGAGTATTTGTACGTGCTTGAATTTGCAAAGAAGAAGGAGAATCATTTCTCAAACCAGAAATGCATGATTAGATACTGCAAGCAGGTTAACCAAAAGACACAGACAAAAAGCAGCAAATATCCTGTATTTTCAGTAAAGAATGAGAAAAAAATTGACATATTGGCAGAACTAACTTACAAAAGGAAAACACTTTTTGAAATTTCCACTTAAACACTCACAGCTCTTTAAAACTGTTATTAACTATGGGATTTTTCTTTGAATGACAGAAGAAAATGTTACATTTCTAATGGTATAAAAGAACTGGAAATATCACAGAGGTTCTTATAGGAAAGTCAGAAAGTCAGATTTTTCATAAAGCAAACTGGACAAGTATTTGGGTCCTGTTTCTGGAACTGTTTATTATTCTTTAGTACTTTTTCCTACTGTTAGATTGTGTAACTTGGAAATAATGTGACTCTTATGAAGGAGAAATATTTTCTATTATGGAAATTTATTTTGCACTCTAAGGAAAGGGGTAGGAAGTACTCAGATGATAACATTTCTCAGCAGTCTTTAACTCTAATGATCACAAAATGTTGCTCAGTTTAACACTCTGCTGCATGTGAAAGTAAAAGACCAGGACTTGTCTCACATTCCTTCTCTTCCCAAGGGGTCATGGTACACAAAGACACTTCTGCAACCATAGAGGCACACATGGCATAGTTATCTTCCCCATACCATTAGACATGTATAAATGTGTGAGACACAGCACCCTTGGATGCCAGGAGAGTATTTATGATGCCTAACTATATACTGTCTTCACTTCAAAAACTGATAGCACTCTTTCCCAGCCATCTGAATTCCTCAGCTCAAATAAACGCCAAAGGAAAATCCTGCTGCTTAGTCAAACACACAAAAATAGAGGTGATGCTGGCAGAAGAGGTGAAATTTTAGACATGCTAGCAATTATCATGCTGTATCAAAAGAACAGACTGCAGTCACAGTGGCAGAGAGCATCAATGTCTGCATGCCTCCCTGATGTAGGATATGCAAACAACTACGACAGCCAAAAATGCGCTGATCTAAATGGTGACTCTTAAGGAACATTGCCCCATTCTGATGCCTGAGGCTGTGGACACATGAGTGTCCAATTCTGAGGACTAGGATCACAGTGTGACAGGCATCTTTATGGCCTCAAGCTTTACTTTCAGTAGTCACTGCATTTGGGATGATTTGAAGAGGTTTGAATTCACTTTCATCCAATGTCTTGCTTACTAAGTAACAAGCCACCTTCCCCAGCACAAGTGACTGTATGTATTACCTGGTTCAGTTTAAGACCTTCAGATATTTTCAGGGAGAAAAATGTAAGAAATTTGACACATGAAAGGAAAGAATCTTCAGAACTTCTTTAGGAAAAGGGCTAACAGTTGCTATAAATTTCACTGTCTTCTGTAAACTCCTTTGCAGTCCTGTACAGTGCTTTTTAAACAATAATTAACATGGAAACCATGAGGCTGTACACACTGTTATCTCAAAGGAGAAAGCAGAAATTTGAATCAGAAATCCAGCCAGTATGCTTTATATTGAGGCTAGAAATATAGACAAAACAGAGAAAAATGATGCTCATTTAACATAATGTTACTTTTCAAGTTCACAGGGTCTTAATAAGGGAATATAATGACTCTACAAGTAAATATTAAATCTCCACACTCGTCCTGTGAATGGCTGGAATTAACATATATAGCAGCTTTCCTTTAACATCACACATGGCTTACACAATGATGAATCTTGCCAAAACATCCCTGGTTGTGCATCAACAAAGCAATGAATGCACAGCTCTGGGGATGGTGTTGGTTAAGCTCTACATGGGAATCAGTAGAGAGAACACATAAGACTGTGGCTTTTCAAGTTCTACGAAATAATGGAAATGGCATCTTTTTTCCCCCTCTCAGTGGAGTAATGGAACAGTAGATAAACTGTGCAAAGCCACAGATAAATATTTATAATCCACAAGGAAAAAGTCCTTTGAACAAATCAAGATATTTCACTTACAGGCTGGGAAGGACAAGAGAGACAGAGGGTTTGTTATTGTTATTTCTATTTTTAAATACAAATGAGATGTTCAGATACTATGCTTATAGGGGCTACATAAGCACCAAAAGAAAGAAGGGTAGGATTTTTTTCCATGAGATTCTTATACCTTTGGAGTGATAATCTGGACTTCAACCTTTAGCAGCCCCTTTTCCAATCAAGACATCTGGAAATGTCTCAAAACTACTTGAAAAAACAATGGAAATACTGCAATATAAAACATGCCCTACAGGTCATCTGGAGTTATGATGGGTACTTGGAATTCCCAAGGATTTCCTCTAAAATGACCATGTTCACTATCTGCTTCTTGCCCATTATCACACAGTTAGTGTTTTTCATTTAGAGAATACTCAAACAAGTTTCTCTGAGATTAAAATATAAAAAACAGGCTGACAAGGAAAGGTAGTTGAAAGTTTTGAAATATTTTTGAATTCAGTAACTAATAATATTATTTAATACTCTGTACTTCAGTTTTTCCACCTGTAAATTTTACTGTTAAGACACTTACCTAGAAGGACTACTATGAGGCTAATTAATAGTTTTAAAATGTTTAAAGAAGGCTAAAGAAAACTGTGAGTTGAAATGCTAATTGAAATAAAAGGGGAAAAGGGAAACAGCAGGGAAGGAATCAAAGGTTATCGCCACATAACAGGACACAGCTTTTCAATATAGGATATACACAAATCTTGGATCCACAAACTTCTGCTGTTCTTCATTCTGCTCTTAAGTAAACCCCGTAAAGATAGAGTGCACCTATAGTGAGAATGAGAGCTTTAGTTTCCCTGTTGATTTCATTTTGATCAAATCAATTCTGTAAGAAATTTAGCATCCCTTTCCCAAGAGAAAATAAAACATGCTTTTCAGAGTTCCCAGAAGTTAAAGTAATAATCTAAATCACAAAAAAAAAGAAAGAAAAAAAATCTGTAAGAAGAGAAGTCAACTCAGACATAGACCAACATAAATCTTCCTTCTCAGAGACTGTGGGGACTTTACAGGATGTCTCCATGCCTCAATCACTAGTCTGTTAACCATTCAATATATACCAGGGTTTGCAGCTGAAAAATCAGACAATCTTTTATAAATACTAATTCATTAATCTTCACAGTCCACCAATAAGGTTTAAATGGTACATTATCCACAACTTGCATCACTGACTATCTCTAGTCACACCTTGCTGCTAATGCCTCCGTCTTCATTTGTTTTGGATCCAACTTACTTTCCAGATTGTATGTTCAATTTCTGCAAAAGATGAGGAAGCGGAATTCAAAAAATTAAGCACACTTTTAAGTTGCCTGCTACTGCATCTGAAAGCAGCTTTGCTTGAAATCAAGTCTGAGACAGTCCCACGATTTTGCATTTCACTGCAAGATCATTTTACTCACATTAGCTAAAACTGAGCTTTTAGACATTTGGGATTGTATCACTGATCCTATTTCATGCCTAGATATGTTCACTGGGACAGAATGTACAGCAGGTTAAGTGATTTTTTTGAGGTTTATATAAAACACCACAGAGCAAAGCTGGGCTGAGGGCTTGGGAGTCCTACCTCCCACCCTGGCACTGCTGCATGCACCACTAGCCAGCCACCATTCAGCACTCCAGCGCTAGCTTAGCTTGTCTGGCCCAGCAATAATGAAAAGAAGAAAGGATTTTTCACCAGGAATTTGGAGTATTTTCTCATTATAACCAACCAGCATGACCAGAAAAAGAGCCCTGATGCAATCTGTGGGCCTATTTTCTCACTCCCCCACTGGCACAGACTGAAAAGGCTGCTGGGGCCACAAGCCAGGCTCCTCCAGGAGAGGGGAGGGAGAATGTGCAAATCCAGATCCTGTCCATCACGTCTGCCTTCACTGCTGCCCAGAGCTCCAGGGTTCAGGGAAAAGCAAACAAACCAACAACGCCCCCCCCNGGCCTGTGGTGCAGTAATCAAGGAAGCGGTTCTTCCTATTGCCAGCAGCTAACCTTTCCAGCAGGCAAGGACAGGGCAAGCATAAACTCCAGCAAAAATCCCACTTCTGCTCCTTGCAGAGCATGCTGTGGGGGGAAGATGGCAGCCAGGGGAGGTCAGCACACGGAGGGTTAACATTCTTTTCCTCCAGTGCCCCTGTTATTGATTACTGCCCTCCACAAAAGCAAGTCATCGGAGGGGGATTTTATTCTTTCCTCTCACGGTCACCCTTGACACTAAAGCTGCAGCCGAGGGGCCTTCTCCTGTAGAAGGCACAGCAGGAATAATCCTGCAAGGTCAGGCAGAAAGGGCAGAGGCCGAAGGGCAGGGAAGGTCAGTGCTAGGCACGCACATCGTGGGGCTGCTGCGGCGGGCAGAAGGTCTGTTTCTGGATCCCCCAAGCCCTCCTGCCAGAAACTTTAGATGCACTTTGGGAGACCCAGGGACGGGGCTCATGGTAACGGGACAGCTGACAGCGTCTGTCCCAGGAGCTGGGGGAGGAGGGGGCTCTGCGCTTCATCCCCACTGACGCAACCACGCAGCCGCAACACGTTTGTGGTGTCTTGTGCAAGGAGAAGCTGTGCTCAGATAAAGGGAGAGGAGATACCAGCTGAAGCAGTGCAAGGGAAGTGAAAACACTGCCAAGTTGCTGCTCGTTGAAACTCATGTATGCACCTTTCCCAATACAGATGAAAGAAACAAGGCAAAGCCACAACACAAAGTTGTGCTTGGCTGTCACAAGTCCTCAGCTGTCTGCTCCTCTCTGCTGTGGATTTACTCAGCTTAATTCCTCTTTCACACAGTCACACAGCAGAAGGGATCTTCTGCTGTTAACGGACTTGCACCCCTGTACAACAGTCACAAGAGACAAGCAAACCCACTGTGTGACTCCAGGTCTCAGTTTTGCTGTTCTTCTAACAGGGATAAAGACGACCATGTATGTCCACTTGGGCTGAAGGTGCACTCCTGGCACTCCTGCAGGCTTGCTGTGACCCTGAGAAGGTGCTGAGGGAACCTGGGGGCAAAGGGGTTCTTCACACGCTGTATACGTACCAAGGCTTGAGACAAGAATCACCTACGCCTTCCTTTCAACTCCAGTCTGTCGCATGGTACTTTCCCTCTCTGCCACCAGTTTTTCTCTTTCCATTTCTTTTCACTTAAATAAAAATAGCTCCAGAACTGAAATTTCCCGGCTGTGATGACATGAGTTTGCATAGGCCAAGCACATAGTAGACTCTCCCCTGCCATCTACAACATCCATCAGGCCTTTTCTTTGGCCCTGTGGTATACCCCATTGTGCATTCTGCTTTCCACAACTGCGTGAGACTTTGGTCACAGTGAGACTCAAGGCCGTCCTAACAGCTACACAAGCCCATTGTTGCCAGTAACTGAGCACAAGACAGAGAAGGCCGGCAGCGTTTTACTTAAAAGCCATGTTTGATCTGCCCAGCAGGAGAAGCCAGGCAGATGGGAACATAGCCTTCTTGTACCAGATCATGCCAGTATTCTGCTTCCAGCAAAAGTCAACTCATTCAGAAGAAAGCAAAAAAAGTTAGTGCACCTAGCCAGTTGCAAAGTGGAAGTAGATCGGAATATTCCTTTCTTCCCTTCCTCAATAGGGCAGCCAAAGATACGCTGTTACACTGAGAATTTTTCTGCCATAAATTTGAGCCTCCTTTTTTTCCCCCATCTGATCTCACTTATCTCACCATGGTTTCTGGCTAGTAGCAGGGAAACAAGAATTTAATTTAGATACGATATTTACATCTGGAACCAAACTTTTTTAGAACACAGGGATGTTTGGTTTTGTGTGTGTTTTGATTTAACCCATTATTATGCTACATGAATCCAATTAAAAATACAAATACATGTCTGATTCTCTCAAAAGTTAGAGCTCTGTATCTATTCTTTCATCTTTAGCAAAAAGAGAATCAGAGACCAAATAAAAATGAGGAGAGGAGAATAAAAAAAGGAATTTACAGAACACCTTCCTGAAGGTTCCGAAAGCTAAATCTCAGAAGAATGTGCTATCTGCAGTTTTGGAAGATAATCTCTCAATTCAAGATACTATAGGTCCTGGTTATGAAAGTGCCAACTTCCAGTGCAAAGCTGGGACACAACATCTTCCTTCCCAATACAGCCAAGCACACTGTGATATTTTCCCTATTGCTTTTATCATCCAGAGAGACAATTTCTCCATTTTCCTCAAATTAACCCTTTACCTCTGATGATGAAGCCCGAAGAAGCAAGTTGGCTACACAGGATTTGGAGGCTGCACAGGCTGAAAGAGGAAAACACAAAGCACTACCTTTTCCTCTGAATGTTCACAGGCACTGCTTATTTTGGGCATGAGTGACTTAGGATTTGAAGATATTTGCTGGCATGTATTTAATTGACACACTTTTTAATTACTTCTCTACATGATGGATGATTTTTTTTGTTGAAATGAGGTCACAGTGCTTTACATTTTCCTCCCATGCTGGGACTATTTGCTGTATCAATTTGTGTAGCTTGGAAAAATATATGCACATCCTCTGAGCTGGGGCTTGGCACCATAAGGTGAAGTCAATTTTGGCTCCATCCACTTGGCAGTTCATGAAAGCTGGGAGCCTTTGGGTGCAGGCTGCGACGATGCATGCAGTGCCCTCTGCTGTGCCAGAAGGAATCACTGCAGACACCTCTCCCTGGCCAGAGGGGACATGGGGCAACTTTGACCTTGAAAGTACAAGGTAATGATGTGCCTCACTGGGACCCACCTCTCCATTTTCGCAGACATCCCATACTGGAGGGTAAGAGGGATCCTGAGCTTTTCTCTCCTGTGCAGTTCCAGGGAGAGGAAAGGGCTCTGGCTTCTGCCCCTTGGCAGCACAAGACAAGCCTGCTACTTTGTCATTTTTGTCATTCCAGCCACCCCCTGTGGAGTAGCTCTGGATGTGTGCTCAAAGCCGCACCTCTTGACCTCTTCCTTCTTTCCAGGTTTCCTCATTCTCTGCACAAATAACACCCCTTTTTCAACAGCAGTTCAAGTAAAACTAAGAATTTCAAGAGAGGGAGGATACATTTCTGATATGTACCCAGCCCTAAATGTATCTGCCTACCTCTAGAGCCTTGAGCCAACGGGCCTGGGCAGAATGGAGTGGGAAGAAGTCCTATGCCAATGTGCTGCTCAAATTTGATTTGAGTGAAAAAAGCCTTTGATGTGACAACACACACAGGGCACCACCTCCCATTTCCATGCAACGAACATCTCTGGTCAGCTTTGATCAGTGCCCTGGTTGAAATGTGGAAGGTGCAGTCTGTGGTCAGACTGCAGTCACTCAGCCTCCCTAGTCAGCCTTGGAAGAAAAGAAAAAAAACAGACACATCCATTTGCTGCTTTCCCCCAGTCTGAACTTAACAACCATTTGTGGCCTCCCACAAAGATGGGCTCCCATCTTGTTCCTGACCTTGTCTGTAAACTCCAGCATCATCATTGCCTCCATTAGAGCCTCCTGAGTCTGATCTATTGCCCTCTGAGCTTGGCATTGGCTAAGGACACACCAGATATCAATGAGTGAGAGGCTCTGGTTACATGCCAGAGACCCAACAACTCAACAAGCCTCTTAAAGCCAGGAGAAGATATGGGAAGCAAGCAGGACTGCTGCAGTAACAGCATTGTTTGTTCAGACCCCTAACCTCTCTGGCTCCACAATATCAACATGGTGAAGATGTCTGATAAAAAAGTGGGACTTTGGTTAAATAACTCCTGCCCTTGACAAGCATTAATCTCAGTCCCTTTGGAGGGCTCCCCCTGTAGTCCATGTGGTCATATCCTGATGTGTACGGTGTTCCACAGCTGGGGGGGTCTCTGTGAAGTATCTTTCTTTTTTGGAATTAGAGCCTGGAAAGGTCAGAAGCTCCAATCACACCAAATGAAGCTGTGGCAGACAGCCTAAATTATTAATGTCTTTAGATACTAAGTGCACTCAAGAACCAATTCAGTCTGTAGCACACAGACTGTGCATCAACAGGGTCCCAAAGGAGTTACAGGAAAAAAAAAAATCACTAAGGACTGTAAAGCAGTCATTTTGTTTGCACTGATCTATTCGTCTCTCCCATGGAGAGAGGATACATGCAGTCACGAATCACTGCATCTGTAAGCACATCCACTCTTCTCTTACTGTCTCAGTCACTCCTCGTCCCTGGGAGAGACACAGCCATCCTAACCAAAAGCTCCATTTTATTCACATCCAAGAAAGTAGTCTTGCAACCTGGGAGAAGACTGACACCTTTCAGTTTCATGGTAAGAGCATCATACCTCCACATAGACAGTCTGACTTGAGTAAGGACTCTGAATCTGTCACTGGAAAGACTGCAATTCATTAACGTAGCTCTGCTATGCACACTTTGATGTTTATATTTAACCACAACCCTTTAAAACTAACCTTACTGACAGCTTACTTCTGTAAGCTTCCATTTTGCTACTCATTTAGTTTCATCTCCCTTTGACTGTGGTGACTTCTACCTCTGGCTCCTCTGCTACAGACCATTTAGCACAACTAGCCTGCAGATAACAACACTGATTTGGATGCTGTGTTAACAGTTTGCTGTGCTTTCACACAGTTTTAATTTCGTTTCAAGGGGAACTCATGCCGATTTTCAACATTTGGCAGAAACATAAAATTCTGCATGTTACAGGAAACAGGAAGAAAGTTTTAACTTCAATTGCTTAGCATGTACATGCACAAACAACACACTCCAAGTGCACGCTTCTCCCATTTATTGCCTCCACACCTCAATTTTTCTCTTCTCTTTCTCTGCTCTTTTGGGAATGTATCTCTTTCACTTCTGTTCATCTCTCTCCCACGCCCATAGGCATGCACTGATTTGTTATTGCTAGGTCACTCGTGATTACAGGTCTGGATACGCTAGTTTATTGCAGGGTTGTCCCTGACTTGATAGGCTGTTTGCTGTTTCGTTATTACAGTGCTTAAGCCTCATGCTTCCAGTTGGCTCTTTTTTACACAAACACACACAAACCACCACAACATGGTTATTTTGAAATGGTGAACACAAAAATTGACTTGGGTTTTGCAAACAATTTGAAAGGGAATGAGGGAAAGGGGGGTTTAGGGCCCTGGCAATACCAGCCTCTCTGCCCTGCCTGACTTCTGTGAGTGTTGGCCATTTTTTCTGTGGTATTGGAGTATAAAGCTTGGAGTGCCACAAAAGCTGCATGTCCATTTGCTTTGCTTGGCTGCAGAAGCCCAGGCACAGCATATTCATCTGGGAAGTAGTTAGCTGGGGTTGGGGAAAACTGCTGGTCCCTTTTTGGCTATGCAGACACTGGCAACAGCTTTTGTAAGTTAGATTTGGCCCTCTAGAGCAACAGGCAACTAACACGAAGAACTGAAAACCTCTCAAAATTATTATTGATATATTTACACTTAAATAATAGAACAGCGATCCTCTCCCTGCCCACCCCCATCCCCACCTCCCAATGTCTTTCAGGCCTCTTCCAAAAAGAGGGGGATTTCAAAAGCAAACCTAAACCTACCCTTGCAGCAGACAGAATTTCCGTTCTATTTTAAAAGTCCTGTGTATACCCCTACTGCATTCCTCCTTTCCCCCCTCTGACCAAAAAAAAAAAAAGAAATACAGCAACCTTCTGGGCATAGCTTAAAAGACACTAAACTTCCTCCATGTGTGTATTCTCCAGCTCCACTGCAGATATTTGGAGTTACATAAAACTGGGCAGTTAGTGATTCTGGCAGCTGAAAAATTACGAAGTTCAGGGGCTGAGGAGGGTGTGGGCCAAGCTGAAGTTTTCCAGAGTGCTGTACCAGATGGAGCAAAGGAAAAATGCTTCTCTCTTGAGGCTCTGGAAGGTGGAGTTAGAAGCTCTGAACCTGAAACAAATTTCAGGGAATGTTCTCCATTCCTTGTGAACACTGGTATCGACAGTGCTGGTTATCAAGGGCAGTTTAGATCCCACAAAAAAATGAATGTGCCTTTCTGCATGTGGCAATGCAATATTTCACAGTGACACCGTAGAGAAAGACATGCTCCAGTTACCCCCATTAGCCAGAGCCTTACCCCTCCTGAACCAGCAGCAAGTTTCCATTTCTATCTGGACAGTTGATGCATAAGGATGAGATCAAAGTGCATCATGTAATAAACTGCACTAGCTACCAAAGATGCTCCAAGTCAGCACATTTGTGCTAGGAGGATGGTTTCGTGCTAGATGATCTCTTTACTGGGATGATGCTAAATTTAACTGTTACATTTAAAATTTTGTCTGTAAATAGCTAACTCCTAAGACCTGGACTTAAAATATCCAGGTAGGAACAGTTACCCTTCCTACCTGCTCTGAGTGCCGAACAATGTGTTAGCTAACACATGCTGTAAGATACTGTAATTGTTCAGTGTAAGTAGTCCCAACTGAGTTTTAAAACATCCTGGCCAGTCAGGCTTAATTTTCTAGTTCTGGACAGGGTTTTAAAGCATGCTTTCAACTGTGACTAGCTGTGACCACACTAAG
Source organism: Pedionomus torquatus (assembly GCA_013398155.1). Lineage (NCBI taxonomy): Eukaryota > Metazoa > Chordata > Aves > Charadriiformes > Pedionomidae > Pedionomus > Pedionomus torquatus. Next base: position 117,930 of record VZRU01001935.1, read on the forward strand.
GAGAAATCAGCCTTTAACCTTTAATGTGTTAGTTAACAAATACTGGAATGATGTGTCCAGTTTTAAGGCATACGGTGCCAGAATGACATTGGCAAATGGGAGGGAAGTCCAGCGGAAGGACCCTAAAATGGTTAGGTGCTGGAGCAGGTGACATGAAGAGGGACTGGGAGAACTCAAATTCTTCAGCTTAGAAAAGGCTAAAACAGGAGACTTTATATAAAAAGACAAAATATTTGAACTTGATTATTTTAATCAAAATGCTGATAAAGAAGCTAAATTTTGCACGTTTTACAGAAGATAATTCGTCCATTAGGATCTGGAATAACTCACCTGACGTGAGTGAAAACCAGCCATTTAATTTGTAATTCTCATCACTATCTGAAATGGAAACCAACCCTCCCCCCCCCAAAGACACTATATGTCCCACAATACAAACTACTAAAAGCTACAGATTCACTTAGTATAAAGAACAGAAATTTGTTTTAAAAACTTAATTTTCTGCACAATGTCGTGAGTTCTCAGTGAGATACCACAGCAAGCCACTCTGTTTACCTATTTATTTTAAACACACAAAAGACTAACTTCTATAACGCGGTATGGAATCAGTTATCCAACTAAATAAAGTAACTACTTACGTGCTATGCGGTCATGGTCAAGTCACTCGAAAGCTTACCACTTGAGATTATGGTTCTGCAGCAGTCTAAATTAAACTTACAGTTGGTTATGTGGTCCAGCTCTGGCTACGCATTCCCATTCCTCCCTTACACCCAACACATTGCTCATTACACCATTCACCAAGCTGTTTCCCTGATCTAGCTTGACATAAAGCTCACCTAACAAAAAGTAACATATCCTTTTGTACAAACCACAATTGCAGTAACAGCTAAATCTATAGGTTAGAAGTAACATTTCACTCCACTTTTCCACTTCATTTGAGAAAGCTGCAATTTTCCCAAGGTTTGGGGTTGCATTTTTCTTTAATTTTTGAGAAGGGAAAAGGAACTTTTGGAAGATGCAATGAAGTCCTCATTCTTATATACAACATAAGATTTCAACATGCTTTTTCTGCTACTGTCAGTTCACATTCCTTAGGAAAATACTGAAATGAAAATTAGTAAAATTCAGTGAATGCTTGCTGGAAAATGTTTGCTTTATAACAAAAACACAGGCGTGCCATGACAATACTTAGAATGGAAGGAAGAAAGCATTTTGGAAACTTTTTCTTAGAGAACATGATGTAATTTGTTACTAAGATGTGATTAAGCAACATAAAAAAAAATAAAAATCAGGCATACCAAATAAAAATTATGAAAATTACTTTTTTTTTTCCACCTGTAGTACAGCCTGTAGCATCCCAGGTTCTGACCCTGGTAAGACCCTAAGTCTGGCAAGCAGCTATGGGACTGGAAGTTGCAAGCTCCAGCTGCACCAAAGCTCTCTCTCTCGGTGTTGGAGCCCCCTCGCAGACTACCGTGAGCTGCACAAGTCAACTTTTCTCTCCCTGTCTGGGATCTGGCAATGACCTCCTGCAACCTAACTGCTCTCCCCACCAGCCTTGTCTCCAGGCTCTGTGTTGACCTGGCAAATGCTTCTAGCTGTAAGGAGTTGAAAAGACGGTAAGGAAAAAATGTGGGAGAAGGGAGGGAGGGGGGGGGAGAAGCAAGCCCTGCAGATGAAAGTCTGAGGCAGTGTTTTCCTTTCCAAAGTGCTGCTACATTCCCATAAGCTTGTGGTTTCCTGCATTCTGCTAGAGGGCTTTTTTTTTTTTTTTTTTTTTT
>VZRU01001935.1:119751-144947 GCA_013398155.1 Pedionomus torquatus
TTTTCATGAGGGCTTTTTTTTTTTTTTTTTTTTTTTAAATCCTTCTGGTCATATCTGAAGAGGGAAAATGTCCAGCACTAACAGGAGGCCTTTTGTTCTATTTGTTTCTAAGTGGACTTTAACCCAGTTACTACAGACTGAGTCACTGTAGAAACAAATAAAATAAAAGCTCTCTGTTTTGTCCCTCTGGACAGGTCAGGGCCATGTTAAGTTCTGTTCTCCCTCTCCCACTTTCTGGAAGCAGTACTAGAGCTGGCATTACACCGCAACAATAATGAACATAGTTTATGGCTGTTCTTTTTTATATGTCCTGGCAACCCCCACAGAGTTGATATTCTAATAGAACCAGCATTTCATTAACAACATAAAAGCACAAGGGGCGTATCTTTGGGTAATGAGATGAAATTAAACTGGAGAAAGGCCGGATGCCAGGGACCAATAAGATGTGGCTAACTGTGACACATAGAGGTGCATGTCTGAGCTATTTTGGTACCTTCTCAGATCTCAAATATTTTAATGATTCACAGCAATCAACTGCTTGTCTCTGAATATGACTGTAAGATTCCCCTGCTATCAGGCTGAATTTTAGGCTGAATCCGAGGGTTCAATTTCAGTCATTCCTTGCCGTTCCATTTGCTATGACAAGTTATATCCTGTCGCCATACATCAGTTTTAGAGCAAATCATTATCTACTTAGATCCCAAACATCTAAATTAAAACATCTAAAAAAAATAAGCGTCCTATGCATAGGTCTGTCATTCCCTGGGGCTTACTGATCTCTGGAGGCTCTGGAAAGCCTACACACAAGAGGATTTCTCCTCCTCTTTCCCCCCTTTTCTCACCATCCCGCCTTCCCTGAAAACCTTTAAGTCTTAAGTGTTCCCTTATTTCTGAGTGCTCAGCAAAACAGCTGCCTGTTGTGGCTGGCATAGCCACATGTGAGCAGAAGCCGGCTTGCCTTTGCCCCTCTCTGTACCCTCCCTTAGAGCTCATTACTTGGTTGCTTATCTAAAGACACTGTGTTGTTTTCCCACAGCCCTCTTCCTGGTCCAGGGTACTCCCATTCATTCTTGAAGTGGGGACGTTTTATACTGGGAAGAAGTTAGTAGTAGGTGGGCCAGAAGTAGTTTTTTTCAGCTGGGGAATGGGCATGCATGCAAAGCCAGGACAGCGACAGACAGCAACACTTAGCAGAGAGGATTTCATACAACATGACCATGCTGTGCTGCACACAGGCAAAGCCAAGACCATTTCAGGCCATGGATGTGAGTCAGCAGAAGTTTCACATGTGGCTGGTATTGCGCTGGGCATGGGAGGGCAGGGAGCACAGAGCCAGGACTATACTGATGCCAGAGCTGGTGTGCAGAGTCAGGACTGAGCTCAGCACCGTGCCAGGGCCTCCTACTGCTCTCCCTTCTCTCTCCCATTTCCCAGCAAACTTATCCTACAGCCACAACACTCTGGGACTGCGTGCCTGGCACAAATGGTACATGTTCCCATACCTGCTCTGAGCTGTACTGAAAGACTGTCCTAGCTGAGATTTCCTGGAGAACAGAAGTACTTTGGCCATGCCTCCTTCTCCTGGTTCAATTTCTTCTGCCAGTCTTGGGATTCTCAACCCTGAAACGGTCCAGAAACTGTTGGTTGATCCCCTCTGCCATGCCAGAAAAGCTAAGAGTAAAGGGCTTGCACAGCAAATGAAAAGTGAATATGAACGGTTAACCTATTGACTTCTTAACGCTCTCTATTCTGTCTGCAGGAGCCTATCAGTCTACACAAGCTGCAGCATCAACTATGAAAAAACAAGTCAACTCGTCACCAAAGGCTCTGTGATCTTGGTGCTACTTAGCATTGTTATTCTTTCTTAACTTTTCCTTTGGTTTATTCTTTAACAGACAAAAGAGACCAAAATATGCTCCAGATTTAGCATAATCTGAGACATTACTGTCTCCTTGTTAGAGGAGCAGCAGGGAACACACAGACAGCTCCTCTCTTCCTTACCTTGTTCCTTGCTACTACAGTATCAGGGTGTCACTGGGATGGGCCTCACATTACTTGGACACTAGAAAAGATGCAAAAGACACTCCATCCCAACTAGAAATCTGGATGTGTTTCTGAGCCTGTCAAGAGCAAGTAAAGCAGCAAAACATTCTGAAGTTCAGATGGCAGATTCCTTGGGACAGTTTCCAAGCAAATAGATGTTCATTTCTTGGCTGAATCCACCTTTAAACAGAAATCAGAATGGTGAATATAAGGAAAAATTTGTGACCAGCAGAAACAAAATATCTGTTTTTTTTTACCGGAGACAACTGAACTCCAGATGTCAACATCACATAATTCTAGAAGTGCCAATCTCTTTGTGGGTTGCCCTAAAAAAGGTCATGTCACTGAACTCCTGGCTGTTGTACTGGAAAATCCACTCCCCGATGTGCAGTGCATGCTGGAGTTTGATGCAATTTGCTTTGCTACCAGATTGGGCAGAGGGGAAAAAGAGATCACAAGGAGACATCCTACTTTAAGAGAGTAAACTGCTCATTCCTCTTGAAACACATTGAACATGTTCGCTGCTACAGGATGCTGCCTCAAGCTCTCAGTAAGATAATTAAATACTTTTACCTCAGACTGGTCAATTTATAGGAATGGCACTCATCAACATAGATGTAATTTACAAATCAGAATCAATGCTGACACTGATTTTACATTCCTCTGGAGGACATCATGCTACTAGGGAAGTACTAACTTATGTTCATGCCAGAATATTGCTTGCCAGCAAACAGCGCAGAAGGAAAACATTTGAATCTCCTTTCAGGACAGAGTTCTCAGGTTTGGGCAGTAACAGCTGGGCTTCTTAGTTCCAGTATCGCCTCCTTTGCCTCTTAACCTTTGAGTCCCTGACACCAATGAAATGCTGACCATCAGTTTTAGAAGCACTGTAACCCTCACATCACATGTCATTTATTTCACTTCTCTGTTTCACACATCAAGCCTGTAGGCCGTGTTTGTACATGTGACAGAGGCAGGGCAAATAGATGACACATGATCTGAGGGTTACAGTGAGACTACGTGCATCTGCTTTGGGATGCAATGGTATGGCACAAATGAATGCAGTGTGTTTATATGACATGGAGGCACATGACTGCATACCACTGGGGAGTTCTGTGAAGATGTCAGTGGAACTGATTTTCTTTTGTAAAAGCTGTTCTCCCTGCCAGATTATTTTTTTTCTTTTGGTCTCAACTCTACTATTACTTTGCAACATGGAAAGATTCTCAATGAAATCTGTTTTTTTGACACTCTAGATACTCGGAAAGATTAAGAATTTTCTATGTACCATCTGATGCAAAGTCAAAATGTGCAGTGCCCATTTTGTACTAAATTGATGAGAAAATGCATTTAAGTAACAGAATAATATATCTTGCATCCATTTGCCATTCAATAAGGGATGCACAAAAGAGTCTGTCACTTAATTCAGTAGAGTGATCAGTGGGTCTGCCTGGGAATGTACTTATTTACAAAAGGGCACATTGTGGCTTTAGAGCTTGTTGGAATTGAGCAGGCTTAAATATGAGTGAGCATATGAATTGTTGCATTTTATAACTTGTAAGTTGCTCTTTATGAAATACTCCACCCTCCATTAATCATCACTACCAGCAACAGCTGTCTTTTGCCTATTTGCACCTAGTACAAAACTTGAGTTATCTTTTTATTTTTGTAACTACTGAAGTCAGTTTATGATGAATGTTACCAGTTGCTTACACCAGGATGCACTGCCTACATTTAGTACATGATGTGGTCAGGTATGAAGTTTAAAAAGATTTTGCATCAACAAACAAATGATAAAAAACTCCAGAAAGCAATTTGAACAGAGGTTTGAATTTCTGCTAAGACCTTTGACAGTAGATTCATTGGCTTCCAGCTGATCAGACAGACTTTCAGCTCCTCGCTGGCTTTATTCTCGTGTGATCTGAAGGCATTTGGATAGTGCATTTTAAACCAATTGGTTGTTTTCTCAGAGTCTACATAGGGATTGGGGAGAGAGGGGAGTATCTTTCTTGCTAATGTTAGCCAGACAATAGCAGCTTAACTGTAAAGCCCCCTAAAAGAGAATAAGCCTATTGTGTCCCCAGTGTGTTTCCCACATTTCAAAGGCCACTAAGTAGCACCAGCATCTTTGCCTCTGGGTTACTGAGAAGACAGACTCTTATGCCTATTAAATGATGGCTTTCCCTAATGATTTGAAACAAAAAAGGCACACACATACAAAGCCAGAGATGTGCACATTTAAGGCTTCTCCTGCCACAAGGTCAAACACATGAAAAGACACAACAAAAAGTTTGGCCCCGAGATACCAGCGTAGACCCACTTGCCCATCTCTCCCACACCAGCTCTTACCCTTTTTTCTACCACGAGAGCCCCCGATTCCTGCACAATTAAGTGCAGCACCAATGGCATTTCTGCTGCTGCTCCTTCCAGTTGGCTTCACTGCTGAGAAAGGAGCTTGTTCGGTGGGGAGGCGGGCACTGTTGCCTGAATAGTCTCTGAAGCATTCATTATCTCCCGCCTAATTACATGGCCGGCATAGTGTTGTTGTTGTGGGAACATTGCATCACATTAATCAGCAAGGGGATGCGCCAAGATGAAAGGGTCCCCTTGTGTCTGCTCTCTGCTCTGGAAAATGGGCAAGAGGGAGGGGGAAGGAGTGGGGTATTTATCAAGTGGGGATGGAGGGAAGGCACAGCGGGTGCGCCTGAGCTTAGCCTGGCCGTGCCACCATATTCCCGGCCAGCGCTTTGCTAGCAAATACATGGTTTCTGTTCAGGCCCAGTGATGGACTGAGCTTCAGAGTCTGGAATCCTTTGCCACAGCACAGGTATGAGCATGGGTGGTGAGACAGCATGTCACCCAGCTGCTTCAAGAGGGAGTGGGAGCCAATTCTCCATAGCCTATCCAGCTTTCAGCCCTATCTGATCAGAAATGCCTATTTGAACAAGTTGGGATTTTGCTGCAACCTGGCTATGGGGCTTCACAGAAAGGCACTGTCCCTCAAAACACCTTCTCCTCCAGCAGTCTCTGAGTCAGATGTTAAACAGTAGCTGTGATGGGCCTCCTGGATCAAAGTCAAGCTAGCACCCAAAAGCAAAAGCTTAATTTCCCAAAGCCTGCTGGTGAGAACCCCAGTTCACCCACACAGTATAATTTTTAAATGGACTCTTGAAATCTGAGAAGAGATCTCATTTCCTCCTATCTTTGTCCCACTTGCAGGGCATTTGAAAGGCTTTGTGAGGCTTTGCATAGATGCTTCTCTGTGTGTTGGGGGAGGGTTGAGGCATCTATACTGTGGCTGTTTGGCACCCTCTAAAATACTGGGTCAGACTGGAATACCAAATGACAGTCCTTGGCTGAGCTGCTTATTGCTGTGAGATGCAATAGCAGCACTCTAGAGAGAATAAGGAAAGGTAACGGAGAAATGAAGACATTACAAATGCAGTTCTTTGCATCGGTTAGCCTCTCCCATTCAATCAGTTCAGATCATCTCTCTTTAAAGTCCTGCAAGGAATGGCAGCAGCTCACGCTCAGCTCTTCCCGATTTGCTTCCTGCGGACCTTTTGTCCATCACTGCTTTTCTGTGCTTGAGCTGTGCTGCAGGTTGACTTCAACTGCTCTGAATTAAAGCATCTTGCCTCCAGACCCCATTATTTTTGTAAAGCATCTGGCTTATTAATACAGACTATTAGAGCCACTCTGGAGGCAGATTTACTGAGATGCAGATAAGTTTATCTGCCACAAAGTAGGTGTGAATGCCAGTTCTTCCTGCAGTGATGCTGTCAAGTCCTCCTACTAGTATTCCATGCTGCTTTGTGGACAATTGGGGCAGCCTGCTTATCTGTGTGCCACCTGTTGTGCTGGAGTCACCCTGACCCAATGCCACCTTTCTATTCAAATACTATTGCCGAGTCAGGTAGTGTTCCTTGGGTTTCAGCACAGAGGGAGCATCACTTGTGTGATACTGAATGGTCCTATGGTCTCTGGTGAGAGGAGTATACAAAACAGGAACGATCAGCTTTATCAGTTTTTTTTTTTTTCTTTTCTTTTTTGAAGGAGACCAAATAGGACCTGCTTAGGTTCCAAGTGGCAACCAAACTGAGGAAGGGCAAACTTCCAGTTAACCTCGTTGCATATAACATAAACCCAGTGTCTGAAGCAGGAGGGAGCATCTCTCCATCCTGGGCTTTTAATAACTACACTGTTACTCTGGTTTACCTCTACTTTTTGATCTTTGGGTGCAAGAAGATAGAATGTCCACTGTTTAAATCCAACATGGGGACTGCATGGCCAAGAACATCTCTTCATCCCACTACCACAACCCTTGGTTTGTTTTCACTCTTGCTCCAGTGCTAAAGATCCACACTAGTAAAATGTATCTCAGGTTCGTTTCCAAGTTTGAACAGAAACATTCCTTTGTCTTTTGGGTACGCACATCCTTTAAATAAACTAACTTTGAGAGCTGTATATGGACTTCTGAGGTCCTCTCTCCTGCTCAGTCTTTGATTGACCAGCCTGCCTTGAACATGGGTTCCTTGGTACTTTCTTAATCTTTCCCTCAAGCCACCAGGACAGTTGTGGAATTCCACAAAGTGGAGAGCATTTTGCCATGCCCACACTCACTAAAGAATGAGAAGATCCATGGAACTGGAATTCCAACCCAAAGATAAAGCACAGTTCTATCCCCAGTGGCATAAAAACTACTACATGAACAATAACTAGCTGTCTCACGTTTGGCCGATAAAACTGAGATACTGAACTGCGATCAGTGCAATGGATCCTATGCTAAAACTGGCCATTTTACATTGGAGGAAAAAAGCTTGAGAGATAACATAGTGAAAAAACCCTAGTCTAATCTACCAGACAGACAAAAAGACGGAAGCACGAGGAAGACGTCCTATGACATGATACAGGGGAGATAATGACATGGAAATGTGTCAGACTTTATAATTACTGCTAATGAGGTTAATCTAAGGGCAAGTAATCCTGTGGGAGGACATGAAGGCTCTGTGATCAAGGTCTTCTCTGATATACAGGAGTCATCTTGCAGCCCTCCATCCCTAATGCCTCTCCCCTGGGACACCCACTGCCCCAAGTGCAGAAATACCTCCTTTTCTCCCTGAGCAACCCCATCAGTGAGCAACTGGACATTCCTAGCGCTATAAAGGCAGTGGCTTATCTGCTGGCAACTTGTACCCCAAAGCAAAGAACAGGTTTGCCTCCTGCTTGCACTGGCTCCTTGCTGCAGCGGCACACGATGGTATGGGCACTGCAGCTTGGTCTGTAAATTGCCTTTCGACCTGTGTTTTACCACCACTGCCAGTTATTCCAGAACTCAAGCTTTGTTTTGGCTCATGAGTTAAGGCACTGGGATGTGGCAAATGAAGAGCTGTAGGAAGAGGTCTAGAGTAAAAGCCTGCTCATTTTCCATCACCTATTTTCTGTTTAATGTGCTCTTGGACTGCCACGGTTAGGGCAGCTATGCAAGACACTCCTGCAGTGACCTTTGTGTAGTAAGCACTATGCAAATCAGTGTCTCTTCCAGTTTGGGGAACGTTAACTTTGAAAACAGTCTTTTCCACAGCAAAAAGATGATGGTACAAAGCAATCATGGAAATTTCTTGTTTTGACACAAGATTTCATTGCTTCTGAAGAGGAAAATCAACACTGAAACATTCATTTTCCCAGGGGAGCGAATGAGAATGGGGCAGTTGGCTTCTCCACCCAGAACTCTCCAGCCCTGAAATGGGAGGATCTCCACAGATCTATGGGAAGGCACTGCTGATGCACATCTGCAAGGCAAATCCCACAAATCCCACACACAGATAAGTTCTGTTTCACCTTTTCACCCCTGCTGTTCATGTGACAGCTTTCCTTAAAATCCCACAGTACCTCTTTCTCACCTGAAAACATCATCTCTAGCTTTTCTTTTTCCTTGTCTTGGTCTCTGGTTTCCAAAGGACTGTTAACTGAGAACTTCTTTTCTCCCTTGCCTCTACGCTTCTGTTAACCCTTCTGTTAATCCTACTTTACATATTCTATTACGAAAAATAAAATAAAATAAAGCCTCAACTGCAAGAAAAAAGGACTTAAGTTATTTGACGGTAACTGCAGCATTAGTGCCTACCTCTCACTGGTGCCAAAGGTGAGAGTAATTTTTGTAATTCAATAGATAGATAAAGGTTATTTGATTTAGTATTTGGCTGTACCATGTTTCTGAAATATTGTGCAGCTAAAAAAATACTAAATGTCACCTGATATGTTTCTTTAGATAAATTAAATAACTTTTTCTAAAGTGATATGCTCACTCCAGGTGCAATTATCATATTTTTAGCACTTCCCTGTAAGTCACCCTTTAAAGGAAGCTCTTATCCCACAGCTCAGTGGTGATTTTTAAGTAATTTCCCTCCCTCCGCACCCCCAGACAAACACCAACAAGGCTCACAAGGAAATCCCAACAGGCAGACTGTTATTCAGTCCATTTCTGCATTTCTAAGGCTCATCGACCTTTCTTTTGTCAGATAAAAGCTTCCCATCTCTTTAAGCCCTTCATTCTTGCAATAGTCCCACAGAAAAGTTGACATCCTTGGCAAGGAGAGTGAAAAGCAGCTTGTCTGCCCTACCCAATAGTCCAGGCTGGAGTTGTTTTAGCCTGTTTAAATCTCTCCCCTATTTATATGCTAATGTTCTGGTATCAGCAGAAAGTATAAACAGTGTTGTTTACAGCTCCCTATAGTCTGTGAGCACCAAGCTGCCAGGAGAATACAGTGTACTGGGCAAAGAGATGCATTTATTGACAATGAAAATGGCCACTTCTAAGACTATAAGAAACAAAACCGAACAGTAAAAGTGCAGTGTCAGCCAACAATCTAAGCATACAAAACAGGACTGGCAAAAAGCCATTAGCCAGGGGGTCAGTCATGGGCCCCAGGGAGCTACGAGATTTCATATTTAACAGGGAGAGATCTAGGGAGACCTTCAGCACAGAGATCTATGAGAAAAGAGAGCATCAAGTTCCTTGGCAAGGCAGCCTACACGCTCCATTTGCTATTATTGCAGATTTTTGTTAGTGGATAATGGCTCATAGCTTGGCTCATAGCTCTCCTGGATCCTGAAGTGAATTAAACTCTTCTAAGAAAAGCAGCACAGTCTAAAGGAGAAAGCACAGGAATTCTTGAGTTCAGATCTTGTCTCTCCATTTTGCTATGTGACTCTCTTCACCAGCAGAGCATTAGGTCTTAAAAACGACAGCTACTGCAAAACCAGGCAGCAGTGAGGGTGCGTATCAAAAACGGTCGTGCAACGTCAAGCTCTCTGAAGACATTAGGGCACAGAGCTTGTCTCTTCTTTACATCAGTCGACAATATGTTGATGACTGCAATAGCACTCCCTGTTCAAAACAGGGGAAATACCCACTCAGATCAGCAATGCCTTATCTCCCAGTAAATAAAAACTAAAAAGCTTTAAAAAAATCCCTGTCTACCATAGAACCTACTGTATGCAATTCTCCCACAAATGAAATTACTGACAAAAGATGATGAACTGGCTGACCTGGCAATGCTTGTAGTATGGTTTTCCACTGAAAGACAGAAAAAGGCTGAGACAATTAAAGGTTAACTCGTATTCTCCTACTGTATGTATGTTTCAGCTCTCACCAGAAGAGATTCACTGCTCTAATTCCAGGTGGAAAATGCAGGGGACTTAGTGGAGGCTGAACCCTCTTGAGAGTCCAGGCCACCTAAGCCAGCTGAGCTGCATCTCAAGTGACTGTACTGTCAGTATCACACTCTTCTCTTTCGACTCCAGTGGCCGGATGCCCAGTTCAGCTTGTCTCCTCAGTGATCCAAAGCCCCATCACACCCACCAGTAACACCGCCTCTCTTGCTGGACAGTCTCAGACAGAGTGTCAAGAGAGGGCTGAGCTTTTCACCAGCCCTCACGGTCCTGCAAAACTAGTGCAGAGGCACCTGGGTAGGTCAACGTGAACTTACTTTGCTGTTACTGGAGAACTATACATATACAGTAAATAAAACCAAATAACTCATAAATAAAACTCAGCAACTTTATATCAGTGTTAAACTCATGAAAGGGTAAAATGACGAGGGTACCGCTTGAAATAACATTGTGCCTCACCCAATCAGCACAGTCACAAAAAGAGTTTGAGGTGGTGAACAATGAGAGTATTATATTGGCAAGGATGTGCTTTTCTTCCAGTGGGACTTCAGTTGCTAAGTGCATCAAGAGGATTTACAGCAACCCTTTGCTGTAATAATTAGACATAGGCCTGCATGAAAATCCCACATTTGGCTGTGGTACACCGGCTAAGTATGGTACACTGGCTAAGACTACTCTGTCTCCTTCTAGTAGTGTGTTCCCAAAGAAGGAAACAGCTTATTTCTGCTACTACAGCATGCCTGAAATCAAGTACTAGTCTGGTGGTGCCATGCCAAATTTTCCAATGCAGAAATTTTCCCTGTCTCCCATGCTAAAGTAATCTGCATGTGGTCTTGCACATATTACTTACATCATCTTTTTAAATAACCCAATACAGTCAGTTTTGAACTTTGAAGTTTTGTTGTACAATGTAAAAGGGTTAAGTCTACCCACACTGCATCAGGTGCCCTGCACACATTACACAGCGTATTTTGTGGGATTACAAGTGCTTATCAACAGTGCAAATAAACCAGCCCAGGGCATTTATTCCACTTGAGACTGTCTGAAACTTGTTTATTTCCAGTAACTGTCAGCTAAACCATAAAGCCAGGTGGGGATGATGCTTGGTGGAGCCATTTTGAGCTCTAGCAGCAGTTTTTAAATCTCCTTCCATTATTTATTATTAATTACTGTTTGTTAAGCACCAGCAGTAAGAGACAAAGGCAGGACCGTGGCAAAGGTTTAACCTTTAAGCACAAGGCATATCAATTAAGACCACAGAATGCACAGTGAGAGATGTCTTGAGTCTGAAATCAGGAGTTTGGATTCTAGTGCTCATATTTTTGGCATCTGTATCTGTAAGAGGTTGAAAAGGTGTTTAAGAGTTTTTAAGGGTAGGTGGGTGTTTTGGTCAGAGAGAAAGCTGGTGCACCTAAAACTGTGAAAGAGAACTGTAGATGTACTGCTTAGAGATGCATCTACAGAAACATTAATAAAGAAAAGGCTAGAATGTAGTCTTACATAATTCATTGCTGCTGGGACTTGGGCTGGGAGGAAAGAATGGAAAAAACAGTCCATAAAGATGCCAATAGTTTCTAAGCAGAAACATCTGTTGAAGTCTTAAAAATGGTCAGGCCTGCAGCAAGCTCAGCAACAGGAAAGCCTGCAGTTGATCACTCCTACCCTCATCAGTCTCATGAGCTCCTACCCCTGGGATCGATGTGGAGCTTGGAAGATAACTGACACCATGAATCAAACACGGTTCCTTTCTTCAAGGGGAAAAGGGGAAGAACAGAGAGCCAGGATGGGCGTCCGGGGAAGACCAATGATTATTTGGTATGAAGGCATTCAGGAAGAGTTACAAAAGAGTAAGGGAACATGCAAAGGGAGACCCAGTGGTTTATCCATTCTGTCCCAAGGGGGGCCATACATTGAATTTCCATTGCCTTGTCCAGTCTAATTTTAAATGTCTCAAGCAAAAGGCCTTGCTCCCCTTGGGAGGCTATTGCAAAATCTCACAAATCATCTTTGCCTTTTACATGATTGCCTCTTCCTTTGTGATAGTTCATTTAATTTTCTTTGTTTTCTCTTGATATTCAACAGTGCCCCTAGACATATCAGTTCCAAACAGCAGTTTTTTCTTCCTGAAAGCATTTGTTCCCTTCTGCAGTCTTCTCTCAAGAAAGGAATTATCTCAATAATATCTGTGGAGGTTGTACTTCATACATCTCTGCAGAGTCTGCATCTGCCAGCAGGAAAGGAGCACGGTTCTGCTGGATCTTACGAGGATCAATGAAAGGGGGACCTCAGCTGCCATATTACAAAAGAAGTATAAATTGACAAAAGTTCTTATAAAACAGGTTTTGGTTTTCCCTTACCCTGTTCCAACCATTTTCAGGTGCCAATTTTGACTAATTGCTCATGTTAAAGCTTCTTAAAGTATCTAAACTTTTATCCACTAAGGAAACCAAACTTCAGTGAGTGACAATGAAAAGTCCTTGGGTGGAGATTCCATTTTTCTTTCAAATACAAAACTCCATCAGCCTGCATTATCCATGGGAGTGGGCAGCAGCCTAGCAGTGAATTTCTGAGTTTATAAAGGATTCTATTTTAGAGTTAGTGGTGACTGAAATATCATGAGAACTGTATTTCATTTCTCAAAAAAGGGCAATATTTGAGTGCTTGGGATTTCAAAAGTATTTACCCTGCCTGCACTTTGAAAGTCTATGCAAAATCCTTCCCCTCCCTGAAACTAATCACTAACATTTTCCTAGCAATAGTTTTTCTACATAAAGTTAGATTGAAGGATCAACATATGGCTTAGATTGGAACTCCTGCTGTGAAATTATCCATGCAGTCCACAACCAGCACCTCCATAATAATAACAGAAGTGAGCAGAGCAGTGGTTGAAGTGATCAGATGTTCAAAAACAAACTCTGCAGTTTTCAGTATTCATCAGTTTTCAGATTTTGACCTGCTCTAAGTCTTCACTCCAAAATGGCACATAGTGATTTGTTTCATGGCCCAAATGCTCCTAGTCCTCAGCTTTGAACATCAAAGAAAGCTTGCTGCTTACGTGGCTCTCTTCCAGCCTGCCTGGCTCACTGCTCTTCTTCCTCACATCTTGCTTTTTTTTCATTAGATTAGCAACTTTGAACAAGAAACTATGGCACTATCTGAAGCCCCAAGGATCCATTTATCAGTCTTTCTAAGATCTTTTCCACCTTCATACTTGCTTTCTGCCTATGTCTTTAGACACAGTATGAGGGAAGAACTTCCTGATAGTGAATGTGTTCATGTTTCTAGTTATGGAGTCAGTTACCCTTACTTCATTTTGAGAGTGGTACGAATAGCATTAGTAGAAGCAGTGGTACCAGTCAGAGGTTTTTGATGTCATGCAGTTAAAAATGACTGATTAAAAAGTCAGTAGCTTGGTTTTCCTTTCAGGTGTGGAGCAAAGTTTTCACACTGCATGTGAGGCACCAGATGACTTCAAAGACTGAGAAACACAAAAAGGCTTAGGAAGCTTCTTGTGTCTTGCTATTACTCCTGCAGATTCCTAGCCAGTCTCAACCAGCTGCCTACATCCAACCTGGGTTCCTGAAGCCCCAATTCCCTGCAGGTCCTCTGGCAGCAAACAAGAAGGGAATGGTCTCCAACAATGCCAGAGTAAAGGAAACTTTTAACTCAATGTTAAGCCTCTTAAAAAATGAGCTGAGGTTCCTCTGAGATTTTATTAAATCTGCCAGCCTGTGAAATACTGCCCAGTGGATCAAAGACACAATGCACCCTTTCTTAGCTTGTACCAAATTCTTCATAGATCTCCAAAGGGCAGTAGGGCTATGATGTCTCATTAGGTCAGTCATTAAATACAAGGAACCCAAAAATATGCCAGAGACCAAGAGTCGGGACGGGACTCTGCCATCCCTTCAGGAGCACGATGTCTGACCCTTTTAATTCATCTTCACTCCCTTCTCCCCCCAGTATACTGAGAACCACTTGCTGTTGCTGATGTATAAAATCCTGCCACGACAACTGCTAAAAAGGGCAGCTCCATGCTGGCACTGATCCTGCCTTCATCTCACTGCATTCATTGTCTAAGAGAACAGAGGCAGGATTAGAAGGGTGTTTAGAGTGCAACCAGGCAGTAAGATTAATAACTGCTCTTAGCTTCATTCATGATCAATTGAGTGTGTGTGAATCAGCAGAGGACCTTCTCCAAACAATTGGTAGAGATGGTAGTGGCAATAGTGGAACCAGAAATTCAGCAAAGCAAATTTCCATTACACAGCATTTCTTAGAGGGAAAAATTAAGCATTTTGCTATCTCTTGATCAAGAAGTACTGGTCTGCTTCTGTAGATCTGCTAGTATTTACCCCCAGATCTGCTATGCACCCTGTCTTACTTCCTAGTAAGTCCACTGACTCTATGTAACACACGCGCAAGCCTCATATGAAGGAAGTTTGCTATCAGAAATGCGTTCAGTTGCACACTTGAGATGCCAGCTACTTTTTAAACAAATTAAACACCTTGAAGCCTACAGTATAATATATTTCACCAGATTTATCCCACCTTTATCTCCCACAACTAAATACAGAAAAATTACATGGTCCGGTTCCTTTTTGCTGGAGGGGTTAGTGCTTCCTTTATGAATTCTTGCATATGTGAATACAAGACACAGCATGCACAGCGGTCATGGAGGTGACTATCGAATGGGTTTCCTATGAACCATCATGCTGGTAAGACCTGACTGCTCAGGATTCAGTAGCTGCTAGTGTAAAAATGAAAAATTCAGTGGCATGTGAATGAAAACTGGCTGTGGTTTACATGCATCACCTAATTCTGCTAACACCACAAAACAAAGTATTTTTGTAGCACTTTGGTTGCTTGCAAGGACACTCAGTACAACGAGCAACTCAAATGAGGATACGCATGCAAGGCTTTTGGGACACCATTCTAGCAGGAGCAAAGCCATGTGGGAAAAGTACATACTGGGCTTTGATTTCAGAATGTAGAATAACAGATAATTATTTCCAAAGATGCCCCTATTCAGCCTTTTTTCCCTCACTTTATGATTCTAGAAAATACCAAAGTAAAGACCAAACTACACAAAGGAATGCCTAAACCCACAACTGAAATAGAACTGGGGGCAGCAGTTGGCCACCCGAGATGGTACTACACAACAGCTTAGGAAAAAGGTGAAAAATAAGTCTTCTGTTATAATGATCAACAGTACCTTGCAGGCATGCCTGTGCAGCCTTGGAATGCCTGGAGCCAGGCTTCAAAAACAGGGAACCCTCCAGATATTTCGCTTGGGTTGACAAAGGACAGGAGGGAGGGCATGTGGTTGCTTTGCCCGTACCACACTCCCTAACCTGTCCTGTAACACGTCCTGCAGGACCAAACTTCTTCCTTCAAATAATGGAGCATTACCTGAATAGTCATCCCACAGTGTGCACACGGCAGCTGGCCATATTCCCAAGCATTTAGAAATTGGCCATCCCTATTTAATTGAAACAGCAGGAGAATTTATGGAAGCAAAATTGAATTCCTCTAACTGATAATTGAAAGATTAACTTCTGGAGGGAATGCCTTGAGATTTTTAATGACCACACACGATCAGCACCTTGGTTAAATATCCCACTAAAACAGTGCTGAGGGTAGAAAAAGGAGAAAAGGAGAAAAAAGAGCATATAGGCCTCTGCCATCTGAAATATGGTGCAAAGTGGCAGTAGCCTGACAAAATCTGGCTGCCCGAGGAATTTCTTATTGATTAAAAATTCATACTGGCATCATTGAGAAAGAGTCCAGGAAAAACAGAGCTGTTCCAGCATGCTTTAAAACAAAACAAAAATCCCACAAAATTCCCACAGGCTCTTGTTTTCATTAAGCCAAGTGCCAGTGGCTTCTATAGACCTCAACCAAGATCACTAATGGTCCAACTTGAACTACCTTTATGGGACCACCGTATGAGACTCGTATTCACTCTTCACAGTAATTTCAAATTCTGTTTCCAATTCATGCTAACCTCTTACCTCCTCAAAAACATTAATGAAAAATACATACTGCCATGAAAGAGAAATATGCCCTTCACATCCAGTGTGATATACTGGGGCAGAGGATGGGTGAAACTCAGGGTGGGCAGTGAGGCATTGTTCCTGCAGGTTCCCCTGCCCAACTCAGAGGTCCAAGGTACCTCAGTAACTTCAAAGCGATGCTTTTCCATAACAGGGCTGTATGACTTGATTATTATATGATTATTATATTATTATATGATTGGATTATTTTGAATTAGACCTTCTGAAATGCTGCCTCTTTAGTAGTTTTAGCTAAGAACCGACCATGGAAATATGGGTTTTTGCTGATACAAAAGGACTTCACTTTAGGATTGAGGCATGCTAGCCAAAGCAATAAGAACATGGAGCAAGCAGCAAACAGCCGTCTTCAAGGCTGTTATACCAACGTTAAACTAACTTAAAAAAACAGTTGAAAGAGACAGATGGTAAGATATCTAAGAACGCTGATACTTCTGAGAAGGGGAGTGAGACACAGGTCATTTATAAAAATAGCAGAAACCCTGTCTGTAACTCCAGCAACATTCAGTTTTTGTATTTAAAAGGGCCCTCCGAGGCTCCAGCTTTCACGCACATAGCCCGGCTTTCACAAAGAGCATGGGAAAATAAACTCATTGTGTCGGAAGGCCTTGAAAGGGAAAGGAGGCTTGCGGCAGGACGGGGGGAGGGTGAGAGCTAGAGCCCTGCTTCAAAACGCATGGAGAGAAATTGAAAACAAACACGTACCTACCCCCAGCGCGCACACATGCAAGGCCTAAACTCTGACTGAACTCCGAAATTGGAGACCGAGCTGGTGTGGGAGTCACTGATACTTTTCTTCTTCTCCCCCTCCCTTTTTTTCATTTTTTTTTTCCCCAAAGATTATGGTTTTTTTTTGTTTTTTTTTTCAATTACCTCCTCCTTTATAAGGAAGAAAAGAAAATCAGCAAAGTTTTGTGTGTGTGTCTATGTGTGTGCGTCTCCCATGCAGCTCAGGAAGAGCGAGCTGTCAAAAGCCCAGCCCGGCGTCTGGCTTTCTTGTTCCTGGTGAGGATTTTACAAATATTTGGGAGGTTGTATGGAGTGGGGTGGGGGGCAGCAGGGGGGAGGCTAGATAACTTTTGGGCCCACACAGCACACAAGTTTTGAAAGCCTGCTTTTCATTAGCATTGCCTAGCAACCAACTCATCTGCTGCAAATCTCATCACGCCCCAGCAAAGCATCCACGGCATGCTAATCTTTTCATTTAATAGAAAAGCTGCTGTAATCTTTCTTCCTTTTCCTTTCTAAAAGAGCAGACAATAATAATAATAACGATAAAAAAAGAATCCAGCTCTGCTCCTCCCGCTGCCCCACACCCCCACCAGTGCTCTCGATGATCTGACACTTTGCTGAGTTCCCATGGATGACCTACATGTGTGTGTTCTGGTGATAAGTCCCAGCTGCAGAGACAAGCTTGGGTCGGTTCTTGCTTTTTGTGTTGTGCGTGCTGGAAAGGGAGGGAGGCGAGGGGGAGGATTTTTCTGGCTGGGTGCTGAGAGAGGAAGGAGGCAGGCAGGGCTACAGCACACAGAGTCCGAATGGCTTAAATGAAATCTTTGGCTTTGGATACAGTAATTGAAGCCTCCCCAGCAGGCAGGAGACAACTGGTTTATTCTGGTGCGTGTGTGTGCATGCATGTGCATGCACAAGTCTGAGCTCTTACTATATCTGCAGGAGAAGAGAGAGTCTTGCTCTGTCGCTGATGAATTCCATGTCCAGCCAGCTGCAAAACAAGCCGTGCTCTGGAATCTCCCTGGGCTTTGCCTGTCCTTTCACTCTGAAAATATCACGCCTAAGGGTAGGGGAAGTGGTTTGGACAAAATAAGACTTGACCTGAGCATCTGCCCAGAACTGAAACCAAACGTCTTTCTCCCTGAATTTTTGGCTTTTGATAAAGCTCAGATAATTTGTCTTGCCACCTGCCCATCTTCAAGCATGTCTGCGCTTTATGGTTCCACATGGAAACACTAATCTGTCATGAAACAGGCCATGCATGCAGCTTCTGAGCTGGCGAGAAGCAGGAAGCTGAAAACCTGCAGAAAAGCACATTTTCAGACATCCAGCCCCAGTTTTACAGATACACATTGCAATGAGCAAGGTCTGCGCTACCTCGCTCTTTGCCCGTTCTTCAGTCTCCTTCCCGTCTTTCTGGTCTCTATATTTCTTCTGCTTTTTCCATATTTTGAAGTGCTCCTGAGGATGTCTTCTCCCCACTCAAAAAGAACTCAACTCCTCCAAAGTGCAATCCTGGGGACCATTTCACATTCTGCTTAACACCCTATCCTATTTCCTGCTCCTTGAACCTGTGAACCTTGAACATAATACACCTCCCCAGTCCTACCCACATGTGATGATTGAGAGCAGACTCCTTTACAAAGATGTTTCCTTTTCCCCTCTCCAGCATAATGCTGGAAGCATTCCCATTAGTGAGGTGCTATAAAGATGACTGCAAGATCACAAGGCCCTACAGCAAAGATTAAGTCACTCTGGACAATAACATTGTTATCATACCTAAGGAAATGACAATGGGCACGTTGTATAACAGATCAGGTAGAGATACTATGAATTTTCTAAGAAATCCAGATTAAAACTGGAGCAATTTGATGCCTGGGAAGCAGTAAATGTTATGTAAATTTGGAAGGGACACCAAGATTGTGGAAGATTTTTCAGTGTCACGACTGCTGTGAATTCTTAAGCAATACCAGAGGGAACAATTAATTTTCAGTCCTACTCCTACAAAGTCCTAATAGATAGCCCCAATAACAAAACGTTTGACAATTCAGCTGAAAGAATGGCTGTAGGGCCAGGGAAAAGGACTCCAAGGAAGTTCTACCAATCTCAGCTACATCCTCTGGCAACCACTTCAAAAGGTTTCATGGAGTAGAGTGCCCACAAGCAGATGAAATGAGACCCTTTATGCACCAGTTACTGTACTTGAGAGGGAAGAATTGCCAGGTTTTGGAAAACACTTCCACCTCCTCTCTCTTTTCCTCTAAACAACGTCAGTGCTATGAGCTTCGGCACTGCAAATGCTTTCAGAGTCATCAATCAGGTGAAAACCCTTTTCCCTATGAACACACTGGCTTGAAACCATCATGGGCTGGCTTGGCTCCCATAGCCAGCTAGAGACAGAGGTGCTTCAAATGCATTCTATGGGAAAGGAAATACAAGCCCCACCTTTGCTGGCTTTTAATTAAAAAAAAAAACAACAAAACAACCAAGCCTCATTGGTTGTCAGGAAAACAGAGCTGGCTCATGTTTAAAGTGATAGTGTGGAAATAAAATCAGTATTTAAACAATTTCCCTTCCCTATATTAATGAAAACTCTAACAAAAGGGTTGTTCACTATAAAAATAAGACTTTTTGGGCAGCGGAAGGCAGGTATTTTGAACTCAAAAGAAGACTGAATTAAGTTATGAATTGCCTCCTCTTGCTAGGAACTTGCACCTATCTTTTCATAGACCTGTATTTCTTTGAAATCAGTCTGGCCCATTCCAGGGGCAGTCAGCTCTGTTAGGCTGGATAAGAAGAAACAGACAGCAAAGCAATTTCACCAGATGGTGAAGAACAGCAAGTGAGGAACTGAATGCCACTTACCCACATGGCCGATCATTTGCTGTGAACTACCATCACTATAGAGACAGAAAAGGATATATTCTTATGAGTGGAAAATTAACTGGAACGAAGACAAGATTGCTAGGTTGAGGTGCAAACTGTAATTATCGTAATTTTTCTGTAGTGTCCCAATGAATAGAAATTAAATATGTGACAAGTCACAGTTCTCCTTGGTGAACGTATATGTAGATTTCCAATACACCATCCCTGATGGCACTCTCATTAGCAGAATGAGCTGAGAAGCCAAAACCTGAATGAACATCCCTCAGGTCATCAGAGGATGGGAAAGGACTTAAAAGTTATAAAACATACTATTTTTTATGGCTATTAACATAAAGGAAACATAACTGCATGCTCCTCTCGTTAATACTGAATTCAAGTTTACGGATATACCTTCCTCACAGCCTTTATTGGAGAAAAAAAATCGTAATCAAAGAGCATCACCAAATTATGTGTGTAATGATCTATGCTTGTGAAAGGCTCAGTGCTAAGCAAACATCAGGACCTTATATGTATCGACTTTTTTTTTAAACAAGTTTTAACAGTTTCCCTGTAAAATTTATTCTGTTTGATAGTAATGTTCTTACAGTATTAGTAAAATGACAGCTCTCAATGAACAGCACATAGAAGACATCCACATTATTGGACAGGGCTGAGAAATACCAGCTTTCATGGTATTCTGCAGTTCAAAGAGTGGAAAGTTTGTCACGTTGGCAGAGTATTAGCTGAGGGAAAGAAAATGCATGAAGGCAGTTAAGTAAGGTTACACAGGTGCTGCTACTTCAGACTGGAAAAAAATTATAATACATGTGAAAGAAAATAATCTCCCTAATGTTTGAGAAGTCTTATTGCAGGGATAAAACCACAAGCCTCCTTTAGGAGTGCTGCCCTCCTTTAACCAGCCAAACATCACACTGACATTCTTTAGTGACTTGTGGTTTGGAGAGACAGCCATATGCAAAACAGAGGTCTGCACACTTCTTAGAACTAGAATCTATTTGTATATGTTCTGGTAAACTTTGAGATGCAATCAAGCCAAAGAAAATTTTACATGCTAATATATCTCCGTCTCATGATAAATTTTATAGTCTCCTAAGAACGATTTTATCATTTTGGGCCACTCCTTACCTCTCACAAATCAAGAGAGAGTTTCCAGTTTTAAGGGGAAGATGAGAAGGGTTTAAATGCTGCCAATATCAAAACAGAGCATTTCAGAACAGCCAGAGCTTGAAGCAAGTTCTGTGATTGCTAGAAACAGGTCAAACCCAAGTTACATACACAAGTATTCTAAAAGTTTAAAGTCATTTAGGGAAAGAAACAAATGTAGTTATTACCAAAGTGAAAAAATGCCCTTATCATGAACTCATTTCTACTGAAGAAGTAGATACAATTTTACCAAAGGGATCTTTAAAATTTAAATTGTTATTTAGACAGAATTCTTGCCTTACAGTTCACCAAAAGTTCTTCTTGCTCTGGACTGAACTACTGAACTGCTTTTTTCAGAGGATTCATGAATTAGATGCTCTTAATGTTTCCACAGAATGGGCCCATCAGTGAAAAGACACCAGGATTTGGACTTGTTCCTGTACATGGCATTTTTTGAAAAATTTACTGAGTTCCAGTTGTATTAGATGGAAAATCCTAGAGCCAAAATACCAGGGTTTAGTTTATTGTTGTCTAACATTTACTAATTTAAAATGTCAAATTGGATTACCCCGCAACATTCCATCACAGAAAAATGCTGATATTTTTAGTCTTTGGATAGCTTTAGATCTAAGATATATATACTTTTAACTGCTTGCAGAAATAGGAACCACACTGCTCTTTCTAAAGGCAAGAGGCAAACAAAGCAAGTATCTTGTCAACCAATTGCTATGTAACAGTGAAAAAGCGAGATGCAAAAACCTCAGCATACATTTAAGGTCCAGAGGCGAGTCCCTTAAAGCTGTATCTCCCTCTGTGGATCTCCTTCTTATGCCACCCCAGTCTTTAACCTCATTGTGGCTTCCACCCCCACATCCTTCTGCTTCAACAGTTCCCCAACCCATCAATGTCATGGTTCTACTCCTTCCTACTTCCCATTCTTCTTCCTTTGAGATGCCCAGAGGAGTACTGTGAACTGCCGCACACAGCTTAGCTTCCCATTCCTTAGTGCTGCCTTCCAGTGACCCAGCAGTTCCTAAGGGCTAGAGAAAGGAATTTCAAATGAAAATGGACTTAACCTTGTGCTAAAGCATGCTTAGGGTATCACTGTCTATGTAAATTTTCATATGAAAATAACAATCCTTCCCCTGTTTTACTCCTAACAACCCATTCATCCATCAGTAATGGGGACTCTACTCAAAAATGGAGGCCATAGAGCTTCTGGGAAAAAAGAAAAAAAAAAGAGCTGCTTTTAATCACTTGTAAGACAACTTTTTGCCCAGCTTAATATAAACATTTTGAAGAAACTTTCTATCAAAACTATACAGAAACAAGTCCATTATATAGGCATTTCTGGCTCAAATGCTAAGGTAAGTTATAATTAGATGAAAACAGTATTTTATATCAGAAGGAATAAGACAACTACAACAATCAGGATGTGGCTAGCTCTGTCTGTCCATCAACAGTAAGGTGGCAGCAATTCCAAATGCCTGAATGACCAAACATGTCCAAAAGAACCTTAAATTCTTTAACAGATCACTTAGGACAAATCAATATACCCAGATGCTGCCTGGATAACACGGGCAATTAGATATTCCATGTCTGTATCTGCACTGATCTAAACCTGTGGGCTTCCTTTGGAGGTCACTGCCTGGGTTTCATCTATCTACAATGTCTTTGTTGTAAATGCTTTTTGGTACTGGCATTGTAGTGATATGTGCTTCTATGCTTATGAACACAGCCATCCACCCACTCCTTATCACCCTTCTTTGACCAGGGATTACTCAATAGATGGAGAAAACATAGCAAAAACAAACCAGGATTGCCTGATCAAAGCTTTTTCATTCTGGTCTGCCTGCAAATTAGTTTAGTGCTGCTAAAAAACAACAAAAAAAAAGCCCTAAGAATGCTGGGATCAGGAGTTCTTTAACTACAAAACACACATGATGGATGAGCAGCAGCACAAGCTTCCCCACTGTTTGCCAGTGCATGGCCACTGAATCAGGCAGAGGAAGGCTAAGGACAGGAACAATGTATGGTCTCAGACCATTCAGTCTGGGACTTCTCTGCTGACACAACAAAGCTTACAGTCCTGACCATGGTTTTTCACTAATTAACTGCAATAAGGACCACTGTCTCTTATCAGAAAGACTAAAGATGACAGGCAGAAGTAAAGTTCCAGGTCCCGTCCTGGATGTGTGTGCTGCTCTGCAGCCCAGTCTGTCAACACAGAGTGTGAATCCCTTACGGACAAGCAAGCAAGACAATCGACAGATCTCTGACTGGAGAGCAAAGAAATGGGCTACACCAAACAGAATTCTAACCCCTGCTACAGACTTCTTCTGAAAGGCAAACACTTTCAAACAGTTTCTGTTAGAGACAAAGTAGGCCCGGTCTTACAGAGCAAAATGCCTAATATAAGTTTGCAGACTTGTACTGTCCTGCTGAAATGGAACCCTTCATCATGTTAAACAGCCTGTACAGCAATTAACTTAGGACACTCCTTAAAGTGGTTTTAAGAATGTGTACTGCTTCATCTTCATGGAAGGTCCTAGCTGCACAGAGAACTGTATTTGTAAGTCAGCTGTGAAACACAGGCCACCAAACTCAGAAACTGTCCTGGGAACAGCAACAGCCAGCACTCCCTTATGTAACGGGAAAGCTCAGAAGAACTGATGAACGATCATTGAAAGATGCAGTTCCATGGCACCTTCAACCAGTCTCAGCTGAGTGGCCTAAAAAAATCCTGCAGGATTGTTCTTCAGGCAGTTTAAGCCCGTTCATAGAACTATTCAGGTCAGGGAAGTGCCGGTAGAAGAGAAGGAGAGGGGAACACACAGCTGGGAGCTGAATGAGTAGGAGCTCAGCAGGCTGAGCAGTTCAAACTGCTATGGAGCTGAACCCTGGGGAAATGGTTACAGAAACTATTTGATCCACTTTTCAGTTACTACTGAATGTAGCCCATGAGCTCCTACATTTTCACTCCTTAAAGCTTAAGCACTTTCTAATATATTTATAAAAGATCTTCCCTAGTTATGACAGGGGCAACTGGACCCTGCCCCACTTACTTCCACTGAAGGTACTAGAAAGAAAACAGGCTGCTTTTGGTCAGCGATAGCAAACAAAGCAAAACTAAACGAAGAGTGAAAATGAAAAGTAGCCTTGCAAAGGTATTCCAGAGTTAGAATTATAGACAGTAAATACCCTGAAGAGAAAGGGCAAGTGGAGTCCCTTTGGATTTTGAACTGAAACCTCATCTCTGAATATTCTACACTAACTGGGAAATGGAAATGATTTACAGTAGACAAATCTCCTGACGTGCGACAGATTGAATATTGGCACAGTAGTGAATGGAAGTTGACGCTCCTTGACTTGCAAATTAAATCAACTTTGAATTCTTTAGTAAGGTGTAAAGTGTGGATAAGCTGGTTGAAGGGAGCCTAGCTCATGTGCAATATGGGCAACTGGCAGACACTCACTCTGCAAATCACCATCCCAGTCTGGGACGCTGCTGCCCTCCAGCTGCTTCTGACTGTGACCCTGCTCAGAGCTGCCCTCTCCCCAGAGCACACGTCAAACTACTACACTTCAGGCAGGACTTGTCACATCAGCTTCAAGGAGTGGTTTGAGCTAATACACCTTTACTCTCAACCCAGAAACCTATCGGGGAGTGTACACACAAACCCTGTCCACAGGTGTTGAATAGTTGGAGGTAAGAGGATCAAGTAGTAACAACAGAGGACCGTAGTAACTGGGCTCAGTTGACACCTCCCAGCTGGGTCCAGAGGAAGGGGGTTGTTCATAGGTTTTGACTTCATTCTTGTTTACATAGGAATGTTGCACTGCTTTAAGTAAATGTACAGTTTATATCCAATTTACTTAAACTATTGCAAACCCTTGTGTAAGCACTTACTGAAATATAGCTTAAACAGCCAAGGAATATGGGTGTGGTACAAGTTTCTGTAAATCTGCTCAACCGATTTAACTTAAACTGGTGGGATTTTTGTGTGTTAACAAATCCTCTTCAAGTCCATGAGGGCAAATTTCCCCATATGTCCATACCCACACAGGAATAAACATGTATGCAGGAGGACTAAATCACTTCACTGATTCAGACCAACTTTTAAATTGTAACTGATCCTAAGTAACAAATCTCAGCAAACGTGGTATTACTTTACTGTTACTCCCAGGGCAAACACACTACCTGAAACGTGGGCAATGCACAGCTCTCCATCCTCACAATCCCTGTGGTATTTTCCTCAGTCTCAGGCTTTGTAAAGAAATGTGAAAGAACCATGGTCTCCCAGTACTTCAAAGGGTAGAGGCCCCATAAATCTCAAAATCCTGCCCATCCCAAAGAATGGAGCAGAGCTGGCTTTGGCTATGGGGGAGGAGAAAGGAAGTCCTTGTAGGCCTGAATACAGCCAGCACATACAGTAGATCTAATTCTTGTCCCATCAGCCTTGACGCAATGTGTCCTTTTCCTTCAGCTACTTTAGATAAACAGGAAAGGGAAAAAAAAAAATCAGTGATGGAAAAAATACAAGCCAGTTCGGAAAGAAAACGTTATTGTCAAATGTTCTAATGGCAGTTTCAAACAATAGTGAGTACAGTATGTCATACGAAAAATGGGGCTATTGCTATGTT